>JARACY010000006.1:0-265425 GCA_029255725.1 Scrobipalpa atriplicella
CCGATCGCATCACTACCAACACTGTTTTAGACAACAATAACTATACCAACGCACCATTTTCTTATTTATAGACTGATGATGCAATCGAAGTTCAAAACATATCAACCGCATAATTATTACGAGAATTCCACGTGCGTAGCGCTTCGTAGCTCTCGTAGTGTCTTTGATCGATAAACTTCTCGCTACAGTTAACAAAGACATAAAGCACCCGCTAATAGCTTCCCATCCGTACGCATTCCAAATTTACGTTCATTTTAATCTGATTAACTGTTACTTTCCGACGCCACACTCCGGCAGAACAAACGGTATGCCAAATTATGCTTGGGAAATGGGCTCGCTCCTATTGTGTTCATTAAAGAATTCGACTGCCGCGCCCACTACTCGGCTAATCTTTAACATTATAAAAACATTATGCTTGTTTACATTACGAATATTCTCCATAATTTACGTAAATGTGCATCTCTGTGAGTTTATTTAGGGGGACTGGTTTGACGACATTTTGAGGCGCAAAATGTACCCAAACAGTCTTTCACATGTCGTCAACGTGAATTGCTCTCAATGTCCGGAACACGTGGTATTCTCAGTACAGCAAATAAATAGATAGTGGCGAACTCTGTGCACCCTCACCCTCCGGCGCGCGGCGGTGACTTGCGGAGCGCGTCTAGACGGAGGGCCCCCTCCTGATATATCTATTCAATTCGCCGATATTTGCGCACCTTTTGGAGAGTGATTTAAGTAGAATAGCTCAAGTTTATTTTCTCTTATCTCTTTGGAAAATGCGCTTAGATTTTCCGTTTCAATGATGCACGATGTCGAAAAGGAACAAAAGGGAAACTGCCTCACTTGTCGCGCGTTGTCGTCGCCGAGAGGGAGGCTGTTGAAGTGCGTGCGTGAAAGGTGGCTGTGGGTCGTAATGAGTGTACTAACATGCTGAAATAATATGAGTATGTGCTCGTGTGCGTGTTTGTGTGTGTAAATCCCCGTACAGTGCTCAGGCGAAACTGCGAGCAGCGCGGCCGGTTCCCACGGTAACGCTCGATGCTCGACTTTACCTCTGGACTTACAATAATTTGCTCCACAGCCGTTGCCTCCTTCAGTATGAGCCATAAATATAAGTTTCCCGGTCGGAAGAATAACTGCGCTCTGAGCTGAGCGAGCTGCGCGCGTGCCTCGCCGTTCCGACGCTAATTTATCATGTTTAATGCTGCGCTTAGTTTGGTTCATGTAGATCAGACACAAATCTCATTTTAATTGGCTTAAAAGCAAAACCACGAATCATCAAAATAGTAACAGGTTATGTCACCTAACATGAACATTATGATTTGCATAACTAACTGTTAGACGTATTTATAGTATTCTTATTAAATGTTATAATACTGATAATAAATCATATGCTGTATTAAGTAGTTTATAAATATTTAAGGTTAAATTTATAGATATTTGTAGTAAATAAATGTTAAGAAAGACTGTAAAGTGAAATAATACACCATCATAATTCACTAGATTATGTCCCATGAAACTGAACAAAGAGCGGGCTTTAATAAGCACCGGACACTTTCTAGCAGTAAACCTGTGTGAGAAATCTCACCACACCAGGTCCTAGGCGTGACATATCTGAAGAATTTTAATATTCGTAGCGGTTTCTAGAAATGTTGTATTTCATTGAAAACCCTTTACAACTCGTACATTGTTTTGAATAGTGGCCGGCGCGCCGCCACTGAATGGACAGTTAAAGTCGCTATTCACTCAGCGCTAAATAGGCACATTTTTGCTGAAGGCTTGCGCTTCCGCGTTCCACCTTGCGGTGCCGCGCCGTGCCCTGCTGTGTGCCACCGCGCCATGTGTGCCGCAGCCGACACTGTTGCGACCGCTGCCTTATGACCTCATTGTTTCTTCGCCTACGAATCAGCGTTGCTAACTGAAAACATTTCGATTTCCGATCGAACCTTAACAATGAATAGCGGAAATCATCCATCGAATCACCTCCAACAATAGGTTGTGTTTCTGGCTATAACTTGTAATGAAATAGGACTACCTGTTCATTAAAATTTATCGGGCTATTCAGAACAGCGGCTACTTTCCCAAACTTCTAGGCTTTGTTTACCCGCATTTTCAAAGAAAGGAATGGTCTCGTTAAAACGAAACAGATAATGACCCTATCGCGCTAAATATCCAAATGTGGGTTACCCTCAAACAAAGCGGTTCTGTAACCAGGTTAACAAAACGTATAATTTGATGCGGAGTACATCCGGCGTTCATAAAATCATCTCGTTGGGTTTGCGTTCATGCGTGTGTACGTGTGTGTGTATGTGGTGGTACAAAGGTGGTCGGAGGGCGCACACAGAGACGCACCCTCGTTCTCCCACTTGGGCACGCGTCCTCCGCTTTATGACACGAGGGACGATAACAAATCCACCTTCCAGGACAACTACCTATAATTTTGGACCAAATTTTTGCACACGTTAACCCTACGCACATTATTTTACGACTCTCTTAGATACGGTACAAAAACTAAAGTTTACAAGATGATCCAGTCTTAACATTTGCATAAACCAAAACTTGCAACAAAATAAAAACCTTCAAATTATCTGCCACGATGACGCTTGCTCCCTTTTTATTGCTTACCTAATCCGATTGGTAGGGTCAATGTTGAACCAAACAAACGTTTCGTAAATAAATGAATATAAATTAGTAACTTCATCGCTTCTTCATCATAAGTTACGAAAAGCAGAATACCTATTATGGTTACTAACGTTAAGCAATATACATAATATTGTGAATGGTTTATGTGAAGACCACCATGCTTTACGTTGGAATTTTCAAGTTTTACCAAAAGCGCTTTCATGCCACAAAGTTAATGGAGAAGAAAATTTAAGGGACACTCGGTCTACGAATAAAACTAATAGCCCGGAAACTGTTACGAATTTTCCGTATTTTCAATTCAGTGCACACAAAGTCCAGAATCACTTAAACAAAATGTAGACTCACAAAATATTGCAAAACCATTGTTATCGTAACCTGCCAGTGCTGCCAGTATCACGACTTCACGAGTAGTGATAGAGGAGTACCATTCGCGTAAAAAAAACATTACACCTAGTTCTGTCGGTGTTTTTTAGAGTGTACTTCTCGTGCAAGTATCCAGCTCCATGTCCCCCACAACATATCCGCGTGTCACCCTCGGGCCCTCGTACAAATATTTTATAGCTGTTTACATGGCAGAATCCCTCTAATAAACCCATAAAAAGTAACACGTGTCGGCTGACCTCTGCGTTGTGTCTGATCTGAATTGCATCGGCATCAAGTTAGACAACTGACTCTGGCCAACTAGATTGTACCTACTAATATTTAAGCCAAATGCGATAAAAAATATAACGCATAAAAAACTATACCTAACCCAACATGCCCAGTCTGCAATAGGTATAATTATTTAAATAAAAGACTCTATTCTTTAATTAAGTTAATACTTATTATAATAACCCAAAATGTATTTATTTAATGCCTATCAAACCCATACGTGCTTAAATAGCCGTGTTAAACATTTATAATATAATTACCCTAATAAATAGTTAAGCAGAATGGCATACTTATTACGAAACATAGAGGAGCATCTCGATTAGTTCAACTATGATTTTTTTAAACAAATTCTAACTGTGTATTTATGTCCTCGTAGAGGACTCGTAGACGATGTGTAGCCGTCTAGCCGTAGCAATAGCAACTAATTACGTCTACACTGAGCTGACAGTGACATTGAAATAAAATTGCTACAAATGACAAGCGACACAAAATTGCTCTCAAATTGGCAGACGACGATGTTTTTGACTCTTTATGTTATGACTAGCTTTCCGCCCCGCGGTTTCACCCGCCGCTAAAAGTTTTCCCGTGGGATTGAGTTCCCGCGGTAAAAAGTTGTTTTTGTCCTTGATCAGGTTATTGTCATGTAGCTGTTAGTATGACCACATCTAAAAGATTCTTTTATTTCTGTGTTAGTGTGATATTTTTCGTGGTAAAAAGCTGATATTGCTACGCACGCGCATCGCACAGTGAACGTAGCTTTCTAATAGTGAAAGAATTTTAAAAATAGGTCTATTAATTTTCGACTTCAATGATGACAAATTAAGAAACAAACAAATAAACTAACATACATACACAACACATATATACTTACAACTCTTTAATTAATGTATTAGTGATGGATGATAATGCTCGAAAGAGGCAAGCACCATCCCCTATTCTTTGTTACCACGTATCTCAAAAAAGGCTGAACCTATCGAGTGGGATATCAAAAACAATGGTAGTTAAAAGGATAGTACAAAAATATATTTTTTGCAAGATTCTTTCAACCCCTTTTCGTTGATTTCTACTAACCAAAAATTGCTCATTATGGTGAGTAAATTTCGTAAAATTGGTACCTATCTCGATGCATCTTATAATTTCGTTGTGCTCTTAGTTCCACATCAGATTAACTTAAAATATCAAAATAGATATATGTGTGCCTATAAAATTTGAGGAGTTACCGTCATTTCTCATGGATCCCACGATCAAAATTAGATTTTGCTGGACGGGGAACTAACATTGAAATATACCCTTTCTAATAAAAAAAAGAATCTTTCAAATCGGATAAAATAAATTACGGAATTTTGAGGTAACATAGGTAGATAAAAAAAACGTACATCCTTATTGAGAACCTCCTCCTTTTTTTATTTGAAGTTGGTTAAAAAAAGTTAGTCTGGTTCGGTTCGATGACGTTCATCTGTCAAATTATCAAAACACAAATTTGCTCTAAGAAGTTCTTGAATAAAAAGGTTTGCAATGGTTAGAAATCAAGAAAAAGAGCTGTTTATATTATTACAAACTTTCATCACCTATTTAACCCCCTTAAGGATAAAAAATCCAAAAACTCTGATACACTTGTCCATTAATTTTTGGTTATTAGCCTAAACACAAAATTATAAGATCCTAACTACAAAACTGACGGAGTTTCCATACAAACTTCCATCCCGTATTTTACCCCTTTAGTGGTAGAAAATCCAAAAACGCTAAAACACGTATTCATTACTTTTAAATCATTACCCTAAATACAAAATTTTAAGATCCTAACTGCAAAACTAACGGAGTTTCCATACAAACTTCCATACCGTATTTAACCCTTTTAGGGGTAGAAAATCCAAAAACGCTGAAACACGTATTCATTACTTTTAAATCATTACCCTAAATACAAAATTAGAAGATCCTACGATCAAAATTGACGGACTTTCATACAAAATTCACACCCCCTTTTTACCCCTTTAAGGGGGGAAAATCCAAAAATCCTTTCTTAGTGGTAAGTTTCGTTATAAAAGGAACCTGCTCTCCATATTTCACGATTCTAGCTTTAGTAGTTTAGGCTCTGCGTTGATGAATCAGTCAGTCAGTCAGTCAGTCAGTCAGTCAGTAAGGACAAACGATTTTATAAGTTTAGATTACGTTTTGATTATCATTATTTATTCGCATAAATAACTTTATTCAAGCATTGCGGCGCGGATAATTTGCAATAATTCTTTTTGATATCTGTTGAGGTTATGTTTTTTACAATTTTTGTTTCAAATACTTGCTAATTTAAACTTTATCACTTTATCGGAAATACTTTGTGACATTTAATTTCCGGAATGCCAATATTTTCTCCATCGAAATAAAAGATATCTCTTGACGATAGAGGAGGGTCCCCCGCAATGTCATGTATTAGCCCCCAAGTGACATTGAAAGAGCTGTCGTCGTCGGGTAATATAGCAGATCGGATTATATCCCAGCTCTGCTTTAAGAGCCTTCATCCGCAAAGCTAGTGCCATTTTTTGAAAAAAGAAACAATGTACGCAAAATACTTTTTTAAAACATTTTTCTCTCACTTCCTTAGAAATAGTAATTATTTAGAAATAGTAACTAGTAATAATAATTGTTTAGAAATATTAAACTGAGGGGGCATATAGTACTCTGAAGCTATTATCGTAATTATTGCTAAAAACACACATTTAATGAATTAACATTTTTAAATTGGGACAGAGTATAAAAAAAGTACTGCGTTCCTTTAAACCACATGTTCTACTAATGATAACAACGACTTTCGCAAAGCGCAAAAATTTTACACGAAATAAAATTTTGCCTTGACCATCCAAATTTGCTGATGAGGAGAGTATAGGTAAGTGTATGAAAAAGGCTTTCTTTTTCGAGTTAATTTGTGCTTTGGGAAAGTTGTTTGGTATCATCAGTAGAACAGTGGTTTGAAGGAACGCAGGACTTTTTGTTACACCCTGTATTTCTAGAGAAAATAACTTGTTAACGATATTTTTTGATATCTTTTTTAAAAAGTGGCGCTAGCTCTGCGGATTAACGCTCTTAAGCATCGATACTTGCTGTCATTGCTCGCTGCTGACACGTCACCGATCGCGGGGCGATAATGTGATTATAATCATATCTATAGCTGCTTTCAACTTGTCAAAGTTCGCTCTAACAGCCGTCTGATTGTGATTGACTGTGTGCTGTATTGATTCGGTCTCATATGTCACATTGTGCTGTTGATGAGCCTTTGCGAAGTGGCTCCACTATCGAGGAATCATGTTCTTAAACATCAATACTTGCTGTCAATGCTCGCTGCCGACTCGTCACCGATCGCGGCAATGATGTGATTAGCGCGCGGCTTTCATCTTGTCAAAGTTCGCTTTATCAGCCGTCTGATTATGATTGACTGTGTGCTGTATTGATTCGGCCTCATGTCACATTGTGTATGATTAAGCAGGATGTTCGGTTGATGTGTTTTGTTTGTTTAGTGATTGTTCAGGGCTTTGTTCAAAATTTGTCTAAAGATGTTTCGTCTTTTGGCCTACTTTCGCCACAGAATTTCTATTTTTTGCCGGGGAATTTAATTTTGTCAATACTTAGATTAATAAAATAGCTATCCGATATAGTATTACATTTAGGTATTAATTAAGTCAAGAAAGTTTGTCTAATAAAAGTAATACCACAGATAACTTTCACGGCGGCGGGCTACCTAGGTGATACTGTGTATTGCTTTTGGTTTGTCAGGTAATTTAAAAAAACTTTGCGGGCATATTTTGAGTCAGAGAAAATTACCGGGAAAATTGAATAACGACTTGTTGGTTTTCCATCAAAAATATTGCGCAGTCCTTTTGTCTTCCTGTAGGGACTCTTGTGAGCTAGGTTATATGGCATTTTATTATTATGATCTATATATTGACATGTTGTACGTTGTTGCAGACGGGCGGCGGCAGATGGATCGGCGGCGCGCAGCGGGAGCGCTGCTTGCGCTGGCCGCGTGCATCGCAACTTCGGCTGCGGGTAAGTCACCAACACACTGAGACAACTACATAATGAGATCACTATCCCATTATCATCATTCCTTTGCCCTTATCCCATCATTTGGAGTCGGCGCAGTATGTTTTCTTTTTCTATTCACTCTCGCACTTGTTCTCATATTTATGTTGTTATTTGATGTTTAAAGATTGAAAATATAAAATTCTACGCGTAACTTACGGGATTCAAGATTCGTCTCTTTAAAAAAACATACTTTAGGTATGTTAGGCGCCAAAGCTCTCTTTCACACGACTAATCTAAATTCTTTTGCCATTCTCAGTTATGTGTAAAATTGAGAACACTATAAATAAATTTAATTTAAATGGAACCTTTATTCATATACTTAGTAACGATTTGAATGCTACAATTTTTTTCAAACTAACCGAATGAAATAATTACACGAAAGGGGTCAGATTTTCCGCCGTAACTAAATTCTGAAGACCTACAAAACTCGATTGGTCCCGAAGCCAAACCTCAATTTCGTAGACGACCTCTAGATTGAGATAAGCTTTCCGTCCAATTATTTATTAAAGCCACTGAAATGAAAACGCTCGTGTCATTCACATTATAACACTATAAGCACAGTTATGTAGTCTATAACGGCTGTATATCAGAGAAACAATGGGTCCCACGGCACCTTATTAGTGCTTAATTCTAACTGGAGCCGGATTAGCGCCATAAAACCGTCATGGTAAAATTATGCTAATGAACTGGTAGTGACAAGATACACGCATTGCCATTTAAATATACAAGAAATTAAATGATGATCGATCAAAGTCGGCGTAGTGCTTCCGCTAGCAAACGTTTTGTACCTCCGTATATATCATCGCGTTATCGTGTCAGCGATGCGCACGCGCGCCTTCATCATGTTTATTACATCATTATTAGGTATCCGTGCTGCTAACTCGTGATTACAAACTTTGTTATTTAAAGGTGTTATTTATAGTGTGTGATTAAAAACATTTCGGTGATTTTTACGTTTATAAAGTTATTATTATTTTTATTTTATTATAGCAAGCAAGGTCTAACAAAAAGGATGTAATAAACCTAAAGATCGTCACAATACCCATAACACTAAAATCATTCCTGAAATAATGGGGGTCAAATCGAAATATGAAAGATCTGTACTTCTACTAATGTTCCTTAGGAATATTATGTTTATTTTCATGAGTAGGTACATCAACCTCATTCTGGGTTGTTATATTTACCATATTTGTTACACTTTGTACCTATTGAATTCATAAAGCTACGAGTAAGTGGTAGGTATTCAGTAAAACTCATTTATAATTAAACATCTTACTGAAAAAATAACACATTAATCATACATAATTAATCAATCATGAAAACCATTCAAATCTTTGAACAAGCGAATAAAGCGATTGTTGTGTAATTATAATATGTGGTGTAGAGTAGAACAGGTATAACCGTTGCGTCTGCTACGTCCCGTGACCCGGAATACGCTCGTGAGAAGATGTCCGTGCGCGATACCGGCGCATGCGCAGCCGACCGCCGGCCATCGCCAAACCAACAAATACATGATACAATACAATAAATGCACAAAAACATAAAAATATACATAAATTAAATAATAAAAATATATAAAATTCGTGGTCTTATTGCTAAGGTTGCAATATCTTCCAGAAAACAGCGGAAAAATAAATAATGCAAATGACATTTTAGAGAAATGGCGTCACCTTCTACTAGAAGGTAATGCTACGGTAAGGTACTTCTACGGTAGGTAATGCTACTAATCGCAAGGCCATAAAACTGACTTTACAGTTTTCTTTTTTCATGAAACTGAGCATGATTTTCGGTTCGTTTACAAAATTAATTTGTGTTACTACAATTTTCTTGTGGTTCAACAAAAAAAAGTGTACCGTTGGAATAAGTATATTCATATCATCAACAAAATAAATATAAAACATCACCGACCCCCCAACTGGGGGGTTTATACTGGTATACATTAAAAACAATACTCCTCATAATATGAAGTCAATATAAAGTGGATGCAGTCCATTTTGAGATTATGGAGATACCGTTATATGCCTGAGAGTCAAAAAACGAAAGGACCGACTTTTTTTACTTCTGAACATTCACTTTTTGACAACACGAAGAAAGCATTCTGAGAATATAAGTTTTATTTTTGTGAGTCTGACAATATTAAGTTAAGCTCTACTTGCCCTACTGTCTCACTATAAACTTTATTGTTTTTCCCGTTTGAATGATATTTTCCCACATTAAATATATTTGGTCTACCCGATGGTACCTATACAGTGCTCAAAAGTCTTTAATAAACTGTCATCAGTTTGTTAATACCTACTACAATGTTAATTTAATGTTAATCATATTCAATTTAAAAAAAATATTTTAAAAAAACACACAATAACGAAATGAAATAATTTTCCTAATTTAGTAGAAACACACGGGTCGTGGGTTCACTCAGTCAATCGGAAATCGAATTTTAACTTTTCGGAAAAATTGCAAATTGATTCGTTTTCCTCAGAAACTACAAAATAAAAACGCAAAAAAAATATATTATATTAAGCAAAAAGTGTTATGATCTTGATCATATTTCTTTTATCCTGTTTCGTGGGCTAAACAACTGTATGACATCTATGACATAACTATGTAATTTCAGTATTTTACACTAATACATACATACACCCTATGATTACATACATTTTATGCATACGAGGGTTTCCTGCAATAACTTCTTATAAATAACTCCCGTAATCAATTAGCTTACATAATGTTTCTACGAATTCCGATATAAAGAAATTATTAATTACTTATGTTTAGGTTTTAATTTGCTCCGTAATGTCAACCAATTCGTTCGATCAAAGAACTCTCGTGTGCTTGACTGACCACTCCTAATTAGGGTATTAATTGATTAGGAGTTGATTAAATTTCTTGCGAACTATTACTTCTGATAGCTTGATAAATATTAAGATCTCAATAACCCGTTATAACAGTCCAATTTCCAGTTTATTCACATTTTGAAGCCGTGTATGGTTTTCACACCTCACTAGCGTAATATGCTAATTTTGTGTTACAAATTCCCAAGGTACAGGTTCTGAGGCTATTGATCCTTTTCTATTATTGATCGGAATTCGATGCACCGTAATATTTGCCAACAACTCCATCGATCATATTGATTGCACAAATAAATATGCTAATAGGATTACTGGAAACACGTTCGATCAAATCTAACATAATGATGCGTTATTTATGTCGCGGCCCGGTGATGGATCGGAGTCCGATCCTGCGCAGAGTGACAGTGACAGCCGGCGCTGGCAGGACCGCGACAGGGCCGTCGGCAGGCAGCATAGGCACCGCGCCTGTGCCTGGCAACTAACTGTACACGCTGCGTGCCCCCAGCACCCGATGCCCTTTCGACTGCATGTTTCTAGATGCTGATGCTATTTTTGTACCCGCAGATTTGGTATCCGCAGCACGGTGCTTTCAAAGAATTCGAAACTGAATTTATGTGATACATAGGAAGTATATTTAAATGCGGCCTACAATGTTTAGGTCTACCCGTGTGAACTTCATCACGCATGGCGACCACGGCGACATTCATTCATTGAAACAACAATCCATATTAATGTAGTGCAAATTTTAAATTCATGCTGCCTCCTCGTTTCGATTGCCTTGGGACATGTTCCTAAGCGCACGATTTTGCATAAGTAGTTTTTTGTTCGTGCAAAGCCATTTATAACGTCACACATATGTACGTATACGTAAATGCGATTCATTAGGAGTCATGGGAGTAAGTGCTACGTCACAAGCGGGTTCGGGGAAATCTGGGCGGGCGCGGAATTTCCGCGCTTCTCGATCGCATACGCCCACGCTGAGAGTTGCCAAACCTAGTCCCAATTTGACGATATCGTGTTATTCAGACGTCGTTCATTATTATTCTACGACTTGTATCCTCTCAAGAACTCGATGTAGCTCTCTCCCGTTATAGCTATAATTTTAGTTTTATGATCGATTCCACTCGTGAGAGAATAGATAATATAATTGAAATTACAGTTGGCAAAAACTGGATGCTTACGACATTCCTGGCGACCGTTAGGTGGACGATTTCGCGGAGTGTGCCGTCGGTGGCGCACTCGCAGGTCCCACCATATACAGCGCGTGCGTCGCGCGGCTGCCACGCGGGCGGCGGCGGCGGTGGCGGCGACTCTCCGGCGCAGCGGCGCCCTAACGGTGCCGCCACTCGCTGATAAGCCCAAACAGACCACGCCGCAAGCGTGATCAATTGCAGTGCCTTTTAGCAAAGACGTATCTCTTTGAACGCACTTAGCATCCTAACCAGTTCCAAGTTGGCAAGAGGCGTATGTATGTTGGTAGGTTAGGTACGCGACTAGGATTCAAGTTGCAGTATAAGGATTTAAAGAATCCTATTGGATAAACTTATGTTGTCATTGGATTGTTATTTGTGAATAATGTTTACATGTGCGCACGTAGCGTCGTCGCGCACCGCAATTGCAACCCGCCGCGCAGACAACAGGCCCGAAGGCGTAGTAACCGCAGAGTGAACGGTACCTTTATGCGTCTACATAGTGCTTAATATCCGTCAATCGATTACATACATGTTGTTTCCTCCGGCATTATGACTTTTGCCCTAAGTATAGTATCGGCGGTAAAGCGGCGGTTTGGATGTTAACGATGTTCCCCGTTAGTTTAATTACAGCTTTGTAGCCTATTTCGGCTTCAGCAATTATACGCAGTAAAACGGATATGTAAAACGTCTTTGAGCCGATGACCGATCTCGGCGCGCTTTGCAGCTAATATCCTGCCATCTGTGCTAATAAGCGAACCGTAAAACCAGCCGTTAACAGTTCACAGAACCAAACCATTTTGCTCTTGCATGTTTACTTAATGTACAGAACGAAAGAGAAAAAGGTTAAATTTAGTTAGCTATCAATATCAAATAAGGACATACATACACCTGATAATGTTTTATCAAAGGCACTTTATAAATGACCTTATATGAGTTATAGTAAATATCTTATCTAATGTACAAGTATCTCAGAATTTATTAATACAAATTAATAAAGGTATTTCAATAAACCTAACAAGCACAAGCATTAATATAAAGGGCACACAAACGCATTCCAAATTCCAAACATGTGACCAAACGATATCAATATAAAATATGTAACTATATATAAGTTTTGTAGATCTGGAGGTGTTCAAGCGTAACTTATTACATACACGTGCTGGCATCTGGCGTCACACTGATAACGTAGAGTCAACTGCCAAGGAAATAAACGGCTAGAAAATTGTAGATAAACGAATCAATATATCTTTGGGCTCATTATTTCCCAGCCTGTTTTCCTGATCGTCAACTTCCTTGAAAGTCCATTTCCCTAAACGTCCATTTCCCTGAGTGTTCACTTTCATAAAGTCCATGTCCCTGAACGTCTACTTCTCTCTGCTATTTAGAAAAGTTTAGAAAAGTTCGTAACAGAGAACCCTGCGACCAAATCTTATTGTTAACTCTGAACGCTGTGAAAAACTATTACAAACTTGAAATACTTATAAAAGAAAGATGAAACATCTAGGGACGTTTTTTTATATTTATTTTTATTAGCTTCGATGTGGTTAAGTATTGCTCTCAGAAAATATAAGCCCAGCTAATATAAATAATATTCATAATAATGATTGGTTTCTGTTTCTCTTTGCAGCACCTACGGCGAACAACCACACTGCCTTAGATTTGTACGATGGTAAGTTTACATTTATTTAATTGTTTTACATTTTCTGCTTATGGAAAATCCATACGGATAAATTATTATCAATAATGTATTTTGGAGCGGAACGTGTCCTAATCCTAAGCCACATAAAATTACGTAATTATTATAAAGCTAAAGTAATGAACAAGTTTACCTAGTCCGCCTCATTTCTAAATACAACGTGATTTATGTTAAAAATACTTTAAGAGCAATAAACTAAGCAGTGAACTTCAATGTTTCAGAACCGACAGAGGGTTGTTACTACAACTTCCAGCACTATGGGGAAGGGGACCGCATCATGACGAACGAACCCTGTCTGAACTGTACTTGCCACAACCGGATGCTGATGTGCTACCTTCGAGTGTGTCCCTTCACGAAAGCTATCGGCCAGGACTGCACCGTGGAGAAGCGTGCTGACCAGTGCTGCCCCATCGTTACTTGTCCTGACGGTAGGTTCCATATACAATTTGAAAATCAAACAGTTTATATTTTAATAGATATTTATGGTCGAAAATCTAAAGATAATAATTTAGGTTAATAATAGTATACGTATAGGTTTCTTAGTCCAATTTTCATTTGCTCTTCGAAGTGACATAACATTAAACGTAAACAACAGTAATTAATACTTATTTCCTATTATCAGTTCCAGTTGATCTGCTCACATCTACATCGACATCATCTCCGGCCGAGTACGGCGGCACCGGTGTCGGCAAAGTGGACAAGTACGGATGCTCGATCAACGGCAAATACTTCCCCGAAGGAGCGAAGGTGCCTTCCTCGCCCGGCAAGCCCTGCGAACACTGCTACTGTATTCGAAACATGACGACCTGCGTGATGCAAGAATGTACGCTTCACGTGGATGGCTGCACTCCAATTTACCACAAAGAAATCTGCTGCCCAGTACGATACTCCTGTGGTAAGTGCAAAAACTACAGTGATGATATAGCCATTAACGCGAAGCATATAATGACCCTGCAAATTGTCCATAATAAATGCGGTTAACTTATTTATGTACACGCTGTTTTGTGGTTAAGTAAGTCAGTATTATGAATGATTAATTTTTTACATGCAGTTATGCTGTTCTTTGTCTTAATATCTGCCTATCATTTAAAAATAAAAAAATATGGTTTTTTTTCTCTTTCCAGATCATCCAGAAGACGAAATGCCTCTTCTCCTTGATGATATGACCACAACAGTACGGCCAACGCCTGGTTTCCTTCTGACAACTACAGCACCAACTGAAGCACCAGAAACTACGACGCTGCCCGCTAGGAGAGATTGCATTGAAGACGATCAGCTGTATCCAGACGGTGCTCTAATAAAAACCGACAAACCTTGTGAGCACTGTTACTGCATGAAAGGAGACATCGTTTGTGTTGTACAAGAATGTGGCACACCTATGGAAAATGAAGGCAAAAACTGTACTTCTATGCCTCCACGCGAAGGCCAATGCTGTCCCGATACATACATTTGTGAAGGAGATGAACTTAGCACTGGAACGCCTTCCGAAGGACCAATAACTACAATTGTACCTCCTAGAAGAGTTAGTGTAGAAGGCAGTGGTTATAGAAATGAACCCGATGAAACTCCTTACACTGAAATCCCAACATTCGCTACAGAATTAGAAGGTAGCGGCGAAGAAGAGCCAGTAGAGAAACCACAAAAGGAAACTACTGAAACTGGTTTAATTGATAAATTTGAACCAACAGAGGAACCAGAATTTATTCCATTAACAACTCAGGTGCCGATGTCAGATGAAAATGAAAAAGCCACTACTGAACCGGACAAAGGACTAAACACTGTGCCTAGTGGGCTTGAAGAAGAACACGAGGATTCTTCTCTCCAAGAAAAGACTACAATGAGTGTTACTTTGACAAGCACTGAGTCTACACGGCAAGATGAACTGGCTACTACTGCTAAGGATGCACTTGAAGAAGACAAGCCATCTGAACCATCAATAGTTAGAGAAACAACACAAGCGTATGAGTCTAAGAGTACGGAATCAGCAATTATGGAGGAACAAACTACAGTAAGTAGAGTCGATTCCGAAGAAAAAACGACTGAAGCACCGAAGAAAGAAGTTGCAGCAGAGGAAGATGAAAATATTACGAAATCATCCATAGTTAGTGAACCTGATGAACAGACTACAGCTATGCCTGAACAAGAAGTGATTACTGAAGGATCACAAGCAGAAGAATCTATACCAACGGAAGCCGCTAAAGTAACTGATTTACCAACAGTAGGTGAACAAGATATCGTACCCAGTGAAGATGCCCAAGGATCTACGGAAGCTTCTATTTCACCAATAATTCCAAGCGATGAAGAAAAAACTACAATTTCACCTCTTACAGAAGAATCAGATGAAACACCATTAGTGGACTCTCGTAGAACTACCCAAAATATTGATTTTAATGCTACTCCTAAAGCGGTTGAGGAGGAAGAAAGAACAGAATCTTCTATATCAGAACAAACTACACACCAAGATAAACTTGATATAACTGAATCACCAGAAAGTGAACCAACTACAGTTTCGATCAGTACTAAAGATGAACACAGTTCAGAAGCACCTCAAGCTGAATTAACTACAACAAGCATTGACACGAAGATTCCTGAGGTACCAAGTACGGAACAAGTAGTAGAAACAGCTAAACCAATCGACGATGACAGTAGTGAACCATCTATTGTCGTTGAGCCTACTACTAGTAAGAGTGATACTAAAGAACCTATCAAGCCTGAAGATATACCAACAAATGAACCTACAACTGCTATTTCTAAGGACGAAGAAGTAGTGATTACTACTGAACCAACGTTTAGGAAAGAAGAAGAAGTTACTACACTTGGAGAAAATGTTACAGATAAGGAACTTGAACTATCTACGGTGGCATCTGTGGATATAACCAAAGAATCCGGAGAACCTAGTGATAAGGCAACTAGCACTGAAAGAATTTCTACAAGTGAACCTGAAGTACCTGAACTGAAACCCTCAACTGTCCAGCCACCACAACAGCAAGAACAAGAAACCACACCCTTGAAAGAAGCAACAACTGAATCTGGTTTGATTGACAAATTCGGGCCAACAGAAGAATCTATTATGGAACTATCAACCTTTGCACATAGCGATAAAGAATCGCCTTCAACATCAGTTCCAGAAAAAGATACAGTCCCAACTATAGCCGCGACAGAAAATATAGACTTATCAGATATAACTACCATCAATCCAGCAGATAATGAAATAGCTGAAGTTCCTTCTCCAGGTAGAATTCCAGGAGAAGGAGATTGTCTACTTGAAGGAACAACATATAAAAACGACAGCATTGTACCCAATACAAACAAATGCCATTCAGGATGTAAATGTGTAAGCAGTATAATCAAGTGCGATCCAATAATATGTAGTCCTCCACCAGAAGATATGGACAATTGTCAGCCGAGATATGACACTCCAGAAGCATGTTGTCCAACATATATTTGCGACCACGGAATGGAAACTAGTCCTCCACAACCACAAAGTCATATTACAGGAACAGAAAGTCCTACACCATCGACCATTGAATGCCATGGTGATGAATGTGAAAAAGTGGACGACAGCCAACCATCAACGGAACCGCCTCAAATACCTGGTAAAGTGGAAACTAGTGATTGTGGTAGCAGTGGTTGTGATCAAACAGCACAAACTCCCACAGACGCATGTGTTGGCGGTAAATGTGAAATACCTCAAGCTCCAACGGAAGCTGAACAACCTCATGAGACTCCCTCTGAAGAACTTCCTCAATCTTGTACTAATCCAGAAGATTGTAAGGATGTTAAAATTCCTGCACCTTGTGAAGGAGAGGCGTGCACAGCTAGTCAAAGTGATCAATGCGATAATGAAAGTGGTTGCGCTGTCAAGCCTGATACAGTGCTACCACAAGAGTCGCCCCAAGTATGTACCAGTGAGGAAGAATGTAAACAAGTCAAGATCCCGCAACCTGAATCAGCACCCTGCGATGGTGAATCATGTACTAATGTTCAAGAAGACTGTAGTGGTGATGAGTGTAAAATCACTCCATCGGCTCTACCTAACCATGATGGTGAAATTTGTTCAGAAGATGGTGGTTGCAAGAAACCAGAAGAATCTACTCAATGCGAGAACGGAAAATGTCCAGAAAAGGAAATTATCCGAACTGAATGCTCTGGAGAAGAATGTATGCAACAGCAACCTATCTTGCCCACTCAAGATACATCGTTCGCTGAACCAGTAAGTACAGTGTCACCGTCTATTGAAGAAACAACTTCAAGACAGCCAACGGTAGATGAAGAATCACAAGCAGCTGCAACGGAATTACCTTCAGGTTCACCCCAGGACGTAGTTACAGCAGAACCAGCTGCAACCGTTGAACCTAGCAAAGAAATTCAAGAACCTGAATCTCCACTACAACCTGAAGAAGAGAAAATAACAGAGGTGCCAGGAGAAATCATGACGAGTCAAGCTCCGGAAGCCTCAGAACAATCTGTTAGCGAAGATGCAGAACAAAAAACAACTAAATCTTCTCTAGAGGAAGGCACGTCGTCAGTAACTGAAACTCTGTTAGAGTTCACTACCGCTGCCACTAAATCACAAGAAACTGAAAGTCCTGAGCTTTCCGTTACAGAACCATCTCCACAAGCTGAAGAAGGGACCAAACCAGCTGAAGAGCAGCCTCAAGACGTGACTGAATCGCAAGATGTTCAAACGGAGAAGCCAAAGGAAGTCCTTGAAGAGGAACCAGAAAAATCTACCGAAGTGGCGCAGCAACATGATGATACAAAGCCTGGCGAATCACCAGAAATACCGCTAGTGGAAGAAGGCACTAAAGCACCTGAGATAGAACAAGAACTTATTCCTGTCAGTCCAGAAATCGAAACTTCTAAACCAGAGGGTCCATTGACTGAAATGCCGAGCCTAGAAACAGTAACCGTGAAAGTATCTGAAGAATCTACTACATTATCAGATGCAAGTGAAATATCTACAGAATCAGGAATACGAGCTACAGAACCTTCAGTACAAGAGACTCAGAAAACAGAAGAGCCTAAATTGTCTACTGTTTCCGAAGAGTTGGAAAAACAAACAGATGTTCCATCAACATCACCAGCTTTACATGATGAAAAGTTCACGACACCTTCCTTTGACATGGAAACGCCTGATGTGTATGTGACTGAAACTCAAGAAGTTGTCAACGAAATACCTAAAGTAGATGACACAAAACTTACTACACATATACCAGAACGATCGGGTCCTGAAGATCAGTTTAAAACTACAGCAAGACCAGCTGATATTACTCAAATGGATATTCTGCAGCCAGAAACTGGCGGTAAAGATTCTACAACAGATGTGCCAGAGCAAGAAGATACACCACATCCATATGTTGAATCGCAAACTACTCTTAGCCCAGAAAAAGTAGAAATAGTTACACCATCCGCACAAGCAGAACCTGAAGAACCAGTTAGTGTTGATGACAAGGAAAAGGTCACTGAAATTCCAGAAATTGCAGTCGTTGAAGAAGGAAAAGATACGGAATCTCCATTATCACTTGTTACAACACAACCACAAGGTGATGCTAGTACTAAATCAGCAATTGCAGAAAGTGAAGAAATTCCTGAATCGACCACTCCTATCGCACAAATGCATGCAATCGAAGATGAGATTAAAACACAGGCACCTGAGACTCATGTGCCCACAGAAACATCTAGTCCGATTGACGTTGAGAAAACCGAAGCACCGCAGCATCCTGTAACGGAACAAGAATCATTCACTGAAAAGTTAAGCACGGAAAAATTAGATCTGGAGCCAGTAACAGAACAACAAGAACATAAACCAGACGTACCTGTATCGATACCTGTAGAAACTGAAGCACCTGTTTCTCAAGAACAAGAAAGTCCTATTACAAGAACTCCATCAATTTCTGAAACCGAGGCTCCTGTCTTTGATGAACAGGTAACTTTATCACCATCATCACAAGAACCAGAAACTACTGAAGTACAAGATAAAACTACACAAGCGCCGATACAAGCACCTATTCCAGAAAAAGATGGTGAAAAGGAGACTGAAACTCACGAACCAGCTATTACCGAAGAATACGAAACCAGCACCGGAGAACCGGAAAAGACAGCAGATGAAGAACATGTTACAGTCACTGAACAATCTCCCATGAAAACAGATGGAATAATAACTAAAGAGCCTGAATCACATATAACAGAAACTAGTGAACCTACTGAAAGTTCAGAAGAGGAAGAAAAAGAAAAAATAACAACTGAGAAACCTTCATCTGATGTAGAAAAGGATGTTACTGAAACTCCAGAAAAAGATGTTACTAAATCCGAATTGCCTGTACCTGTAACAGAGGGTCTTGAAATACTCGAACAAGCTGCAGAAGATAAGGGTACGACTGAAATTCCAGTATCGGAACATGAAATAACGCAGTCTCCTGAGGTACACGAAACTGCACAATTTGAGATTGTAGACAAGTTGACAACAATAGCTCCGGAGGTGATTAAGACCGAGCCTCAGGAACCAACAACAGTACAACCTGGAGAAGAAGAAACAAAACTGCCAGAACAAGAACCTGCTCTAGAACATGAAACTGAACAAGCACCTAGCACCAATGTACCTGTTTCACCACAGGAAGAATCACAGACAGAATTGCCAGAATTAGCAGCTACCACACAATCTGAACCAGTCAGTTCTGTAATGATTGAAGGTACTACAATTCCACCAAATATTCAAGAAGAAAAACAGACAGAACGACCAGTAGCCACCACAGAATCTTCAGAAATCACTAAAGCATCAGACAGAACAGGACAAGAGGAAGAATCGACAGCGTCTGTACGAGATGAATTACCGGAAGCAACGACATCGTCGTTGGAAGCTAGTACCGTGATACCAGCTTCAGAAGAAGACAAACAGAGCTTACCTGAGGAGCCATCACAAACATTAAGACCTGAAGTTGAACATTCAGAAACAACTCCTTATTTGGTAGAATTAGAGGAGCATACTCATAAAATGGATGAAGAAGTAGCTACAATCGTTCAATCTGATGAATCTTCTGCTGCTCCATCAGAAGAACCAACAGAAGCCCCATCTGAAGAATCTACTGCTGGCCCATCTGAAGTACCTGCTTCTGCTCCATCAGAGGAACCAGTTACAAGCCCGACAGAAAAATCTACTGTTAGTCTACTAGATGAGACAACTGTTATTGCATCCGAGGAATCTACTACTTCTCAACCAGAAGGTTCAGTTCAGAAACAGGAACCTACAGTTGTTTCAGCAGAAGAACCTACAGTCGCTCCAGCAGAAGTACCCACAATTGCTCCAGCTGAAGAACCAGCCATTTCGTCTTCAGAAGAACCTTCAGTTGCTTTACCAGAAGAACCTACTACGATCACACCAGAACAACCTGCTGTTGATCTGGCAGAAGAACCAACAACGTCCAGGTCTGAAACGCATGGAACTGAACCACAAATAATTGAAGCTACCACTGAAAAAATACTAAGCGAAGAACCGCATCTTGAAGTATCTGATGTAGAAACAGAACGACCATCTGATCAAAAGGAAGAGATTCCAGCAGCTACAGAGGAACCCCATGCCACGGCATCTTTAGAAGAAGTCTCAACAGAAAAATCAACTGAAGAAGCACCAGTAGAAGAAACAACGTCAGAATATGTGAGACCGGCAGATACACTCCTTGACAAATTTGGCAAGCCTGAAGAAGAAGACAAAGAAAAGGAAGCTTCGACTTTATCTCCATTACCAGAAAACGACATTACACAAGGTGAAACTGAGAAACCTACTTCGGTTGAAGAAATTGAAAAGGATGTTACGGTTAAACCACAAAACGTACCAGTTGAAACCACTGCTCCAGAAGAAGAATTTATACCTGTTACTGCCAAAGCAACGACAGCTAAGGCTGATGAAGAAGCCCTTACACAAGCACCTGCAACTACACCAGAAGAGAAACCTGTCGAATTGCCCTCTTCAACTTCAGCCCCTGAAATACCCAAACCAGATGAGTTATTACCTACTGACGAAGTTCCTTCACCAGAAGAGGAAAGTCACTTCCCTCCATCTGGCGGTTACAACCAGGAACCTGATTATGTCGAAGAAGATCAAGCATTTGGGCCTGGAACTTGCAGATATGGCGGAAAAGTATACGTGTCAGCACAACAGATACCAAGAGACGACCCATGCGACTTTTGCTTCTGTTTCAGAAGCGACATTATATGTCTCCAACAAAGTTGTCCTCCGCCAATTCATGGATGTCATGAAGAACCAATTCAAGGGTTCTGTTGTCCTAGATATGAATGTCCAGTTTCAATGGCAACGACGCTCAACGTCACCACAACAACGACGACCACAACAACCACATTGCCTCCCCACTTCTTGCCACATGCCTACAAGGGCGCAGCGACGAGAAAGGGCTGTCAAATAAAGGGACATACTTACCAAGTTGGAGAAGTCGTCCGAGCATCGTCAGGACCATGTCTTCATTGCACGTAAGTATTGACCTATTCATTCCAAATATGTACAACTTTGTATGTTTAAAAATAACATGAGTTTAATTTATGTTCATTTCAATTGCAGATGCGGAGGAGACGGACAAATGAAATGTGATCCTAAACAGTGCACACCAGAGCCTATGCTCAGACAAATGATTGCGGCTGCCGTCTCTGCTAAAAGACGAAGGTGAAATACTTCGAAGATCGCACCTGCTAAATCGAACTCGTTATCACAAGAATAAGGACTTGTGTGATAATAATGATCTTCTCCATCTACTCTTTCATGCCCAAGAATAATGCTCAAATTATCCGACGGAGTAGTATAAGATTTCGTGTCATATGTAGTATTCGATATTTTTTTTATACTCACTTTTCATAAAGTGTCGTGGCACGCACAACTTAATATTGCATCAATTATGACTGTGATTAAAATGTTAAAATGTTAATTTCTATAACCAGATTTTTACAATTTTCGAGTCTTGGATTAAGGCTAATTTATTATTAATGTTATTTATATTTTTTGTAACAAAAAGTCAGTGCCAAACGCTAGTGCTAAGTTGTAAACGACTATGCCTTTATGATAAAGATGTTCAAAATTTTGTGAATATCAGTAGATGTTGACCAAAGCGGAGCTGTAACATATTCTGAGACAACACACTCCCAGCGCACTCAAGCTTCGTAGGTCATTAGATCGCCGGAATCTTGACCATTTTACATGTAAACTTAATTGTTTTACCGATGTAAGTTTAGTCAATTTCTTTATTTTTACACGATGTTACAGTAAAACGCCTAGTATCGTGTAAATATAAAGTAACTTTAAGGAACCCTGATGTTGTAAATGCCTTACTTAATTTGTAATAATTTATATATTTTAGGTGTATAGTACTTAAGCCATGTTTTGAGACCAGTGACTATTTTAATTTAGAAGTAAAACGGAGGCCCCATGTTGATATGAAAAGCGCCGGTCGACGCTGATCGCCTTGGCCGACGCTTTTCAACGCGCAAGCTGCACGACGAGGCAAGATGCTGCACGACGCAGCACGCCGCCGCACGACGCCTCAAGACGCTGCATGACTTGCAGAAAGCGACCGCCCTGTTTGTTTTCTTCAACTCATGAAGCGTACCATTTTACTGGCACTTGTTTATTAGTGATAGCTAGTGGCCGATATTTGAATCGTTTTGTAAAGAACTTTTACAATATGGTAATATGATAAAGCATATTGTAGGATCTTTTGTAACTTTTGATATTAAAGTGCTGGTAGAATTATTATATTAATTATCAGATCGAGGTGGGTACGGAAGTTCCAAAGACTTTGCGATTGTTTATTTGATAGGATAGTTGCATAAAAACGATTGCATTAATTCGTAACTACCTCTTTCTGTGTTTGCAGGTTGTAGTTATATTTTTTCTTATTTATTTAAAGTTGTAGCAATAGTTAATAAATTTATTGGTTAATCAAGATGAAGATGAACTCTGAAAAAAATGCAAATAAAATTTCAAAATAAAACATACCATCGAATGTAATTTTATTCATTTAATTATATTTTACCGAATCAAGCAAGAATGTGCAACTGTGCAAATGAATTTTAAATAAAATATCTCAAATGAACCATGTTGGCTTTTTAATTACATAAGTACCCCATCGAATACAAATTAATCTGATAAATAAATCAGAGGTGAAAAAAACCTACCTGTCCTAAGTTCGTTTTTAGTTATTAACAACTTTATCCTAAAAAACCGGTCAAGTGCGAGTCGGACTCGCTCACCGAGGCTTCCGTACCAACTTGGAGGTATTTAAACTTAAATTTCAACTTGATACATTCACGCATTCTGAGAAAAAGGGTGGTGACAGACAAAAAGCCAGACAGACGGACAACCGAGTGATCCTATAAGGGTCCCTTTTTCCCTTTTGAGGTACGAAACCCTAAAAACAGGAAGCATATTAAATTAATTTTGGGAACATTCTCATAACTATACTAACTACAATGTTAGTGAATAATCATAAAATATGACAAGTATGTTACAATGATAGGTAATGCTATCTATCAATATAGTAATAACTGTGGTACAAATCTTAAATAAAATGATTGCGTCCGTTTCCGTTCTCTCATTAAAGAAAATGACAGGTGTTGAATGGACATATTAGTTAAGTCGTGCCATTTTTGGTGTCATATAATCCAAACTAATATATTTTTGGAAATATTGAGTACAAGAAATTTGATAGCGCGAAGAGACCTCAGTTTTATGAAGTTTTAAGCTCATAAAATTATTGAAATTATTATTTGTATTACAGACAAAGTGCTATTCATTGTATGGTTAGCAAATAAGAGATTAATTTTTGGCAGTTATCGAATGAAAATGAGTAAGATAAATGCTCAAATCTTAACCTTAAATAGGTAACTATTGCCGTTCGTTTCCGAAAATAATTGATGATCATTTTAATCAAGATTTAGGCTAGTATTTATAAAGCGATCTCAAGATTGAGAGCAATATTAAGTATGGATTTGACAGTTCATTTTGTACTGAAATGACATTTCTGAAACGAACTCAAATTCGCTGTCACTCTTGAGAGCTGATTATAAATACGGCCCTTAGTGATTTTGTGTTTTGCCGAATTGTCACAAACAAAAGCAGTCAGCTATGTGTGCAATGTCGAAGGAGCATAGGTAGGCATAGGTATCGAAAACTGATAGTGGTTGTTCTGTCAACGAAACTGAACAACTTTCACCAGGATTTTTTTTCAGGGAATGAAAAAAAAGTTTACTTTTCCATACAAAATAGCCACCTCGATCAGATCATTTGTATGGAACATGATCGAGGTGGCTATTTTGTATGGAACAGTAACTTTTTTTTCTTTCCTGAAAAAATTCCTGGTGAAAAGTTGTTCAGTTTCGTTGAAGAACAACCCACTCGGTATAGGACCAATGTAACTTTTGCTAACCTCACACAACACACGCTAGCAGCGCCTCTATCGGAAAACTCAAGCGCAAGCGCAACGATCCTCATACTACTGACATTGCTACGGCGTAGCAACCGTAGCAGTGCTACGACGTAGTGCTATAATAGTAAGTAAAAACACTATATTGTACACAAAAGACAAAAAATACAAACATAATTGTAAATTAATGTGCACAAAGGCGGTCTTATCGCTGAAAGCGATTTCTTCTAGACGACTTTTGGGTAGAGGAGAACGTAAAGAGAAGTAATAATACAATAAATTGTAAATGTAATTATGTAGTAGTATTAATTTAAGGCGGTTCAATGAGTTCAGTGGCACCTCCACCCACAAGTATTGTGTCGCTCCATCGTCGACTCAGTCACTGTCATCCCTGACCTTGTGTATAGAGTCAAGAGCAAACCCTTTCTAATCAAATTAAAAAAAGAGTATTTAAAACATATTTTAAAACAACCGCGTCTACGTCATATAGGTAGTTTAACACAAGCAGCGCTATCTAAGCAACATTAGGCGCATCACTTGGCCAGCCGGTTCACTCCTTACTTTGCTTCGAGGGTCGAGTCGAGACAAGCTGCAATGCAACAGGCGTAGAGAATACGATCAAACTCCGTTAGATGGCGCCCAAGAAGCGAAAGCTCGCGAGCAGTTTTCACTTCAAATACCTAATATTAGTATTTCATAACTCAAGTATAATGTTATGTTACTAAAGTTTATGATATTTTGTGGAATAAGTGATTGAGTGAAATGATTCTTATTTTCGTAATTTTTGTTCAGTGCGGCAATAATGTAGAGACTCTTGTGTGCCACCACCGCACGAAGTCAAGTTCAACATATTTTTTTATTAATAAGTAATAAAATATTTGTTCCCACATTCTCTCTTGAAACCTACGTTATGTAGGTTACACTTCAAAACACATTATATAAAACCAACGCCATTATAATTTCCAATAACAACCTACCCTTGAAACAAAGGCATTCAATTCCTTTGTAGACAATTTCCAGAAAATAATCTCAAACTACCTGTACAGTACAACCTACATATTCAAACAGTGTAAATACCTGTTCTTGAAGTTGCAGGAGCAACTCTCTTCAACTTTTCTACTTTTTGTTCAATAATCATAACATGGGAATGCCGTTCTTGCCAGCCAGGATGATTTTTTTTAATAACTCGTAATCGTTGAATTTTTCTCTCAATATGTTTATGAATATATTTTTTGCTGTAGGTACCTACACGTTCTTTTTCAGGTGAAAAATATGACTTTAGAAATAAATCCTATCAATACAATATTATTTCGTGAAAATAGTTATAGGGCACATACATACGATTAACTGAATATTTAAAATGAAATTCTTATTAATTTTACAATTAAGTATGTACTTATGTTATATTAGGTGCTCTACAGTTTACACCATCTGTATCCTTCTCATTTTCAAACATGTTTCAGTTTTATATCAAACTTTGTTGGATGCAGTTTTCAAACTAAACTAGATAATTTCTACAGTTTACGTATTTAGAGACAAACCAAACATTGAAGACAAACAGGACTAAACGGCATATCCACGTTATTCTCAACAAGCTATTTGTTACCTATGTAGAAATATGTACCCTCAATTTGAATAACTCTATCTCTTTTCCTCCAACGATGGCTCTGACGCCCATCCCGCTCTATCCCATTACTTTTATATTGTTCGCTAACTTTCTTGTTTGTATAAGCAAATACACGTATTTGAAAGTTTGTATATTTGTAGGTTGTATTATACAATAATAAGTAGATATACTTTTGTACAGTTTTAAAAATGTCCCAACGTTTTATTAGCGACTTACTTTTGTTTGTATGATGGCTTGAAATAGTGCTCGTTCCGATCATACTATGAGGGTCTATAGACTTTTTATGTTTTATTTAACAACGTGGAACAACGCTCTAAGAGCAATTTAAATTCATTGTCCTCGTTTGTTTACCGTCATTAAGTATTGATGAAGGAAATGATAAATAACTTCGGAATAGAGATTTGTGCTTCGAATAAGTAGGTACATACTTACGACGAAAATAATTTTGTTCAATGGATTGAAGAATGTAGAGTTTACGCTTCTACTTAAATCAGTCTCTCCTTCCTTTATATAGAGTACATATTTGCATGAAGGTGCTTGGTACAAGTAAAATAATAAAATGTCAAGTTAATCCAATCATTATAAAAAATGGTAAAAGTAAATTGAGGGCCATAATGATAACGACCATATATGCCGTATAAAAACATAATTACGGCTTATTAATAGCTGTATTAACGTATAGATAATTATGATATTTAAATATGCTTGAATATAAAAATTCAAGTTGGCAATTTTTAACGACTTTTACGATCGGTAGTTGGTATTGGTATAATCTAGTATTGCAGGACGTAATGACTGAAACTTTCAAAAAGAAGAAAATTACTTAAATATAATATTTACAGGATTTGTGTCTGTATTCCTTAAAGGAGGTAATTCAGGGCCGTCTTCTTCTTCTTCATCTGTCGTGTGGGGTTTCGAGTCGAACGACCCGATGAACCCTGGTGTCAGAGTTTTTACTAATAGCACAGCTAATAGGTCTCTGACATGGTTTGTGTTACGACCACTATCAAAGACAGGGCTGTCTATTCAACTACTTTCCCTATGGGACACATGCTGAATTCACAAAAAAACACATTTTCATACAGATTCTAGTCAACAGGAAGACCAAATTTTTTATGATTTAACAATTAATTTGCTATATAACTACATAATAAGAACTTGACATCTAGAAAAAAAATCTTTGAACTTTGCTTTTGATACAGTAGACCACGATATTCCAGTAAAAGAAATTGTTGTATACTAAACAGCCTATAAAATTGCACCTATTTTTTTTTTATTATTGATATAACGCAGCCTGCAGAAAGAACTTAGAGTCAAAGTCGGTGAGTTTCTAAAATTATAATTTTATCCAGTGGTGTGCGACAAGGTTCAATATTGGAGCCAATGTTTATGACTGACGGATTTTTATAATATAAATTATGGTACTATTATTACTACTTACTTACTTGACTTGGTTTAGATTGCATTATTTTGTGATAAAATTCTATAATCGAGATTTGGTATGCTGAAAGAATTCACTAGCAATATTGCCTTGTGACATTGCATATTTAAAAAGCTTCTATATATGTCGTGATAGACGAAATCCAGTGCCATATCCAGAGTCACCCCACCTATCCATTTTCAGCGAATGATTTCAATTTCACTCTGTAGGTATATTTATCGTCTAGCTTGAGCTCGAGCGTCCGACCCGACTATCATAGATATAACTAGCTTGTCTACCACGGAAATGATCAGTGAAACAAATACATGTCTGCCCGTTGGGATAGATCGGGACGACAAACAATGTCCGACCGTCATGGACACCCTACTGCAGACTAAGGACCCTCCACACCGCTCGACGCTATCGCAACCTTTTTTCTTCTCAGAAAGCAATTTTGTAGACGTAAAGAAGATTGGTCTATTGGAACTTTTATGAATCAGTTTATGAATTGATTGGATTGAAAACTATTGTGTCTGGATGTTGTGGAGCAGTGAAAAGCTAATGGATTACTAGATCAGGATATTGCTCATGCTTTTTCACAGTTCACAGTTTTTCGCAAAACTGTGAACTTTCAGTCATGTTTGTCGAATGAGGCTGTATGCATCCCCATGTGGTCAGGCTGTCGGACTGGCCTGCTGCTTGCAAGCCGCGGTGCTGGGTCGGTCGAGGGCGGCAGGCCGCGGACCGCGGGCCGCGAGTCTCGAGTCGCGGGTCCCGCGGTCCTACGCCGTGCACCCACCATCCGAGCCGCGGCGCCGCCCCGCTCCGTTCGCGGTCTCCATGGCGACCAGCTCAAATGACGTATCGATCCCGCGAGGGGGGAGGGGGCCCGCGGGGTGGCGCCGCTCCACCCGCCGCCCCCCTTGCACCCCTGCCACTGCCACTCGACCGTTGGCCCATGCAAAATGACGGATGTAAAGTTTGGATATACCTCCTTGGAAGGAAATGATATTTTCATTAAAATGAAAATGAGGTAATGTTTTTGATTTATTTCCTTTTATAATATATTCACGGTTTGGCTGCGCTCTTGATCTGGGTTATACGTACGGACGGCTGTTATATTATTACCGTTCTTTTTGTGAAGGAATTCAATCAGACATCCGAGAAATTTAGACTGTCTCAAATAGACTATATAAAACATACCTAACATTAAACGTATTAATCACCATAATATTTTCACGATATCTGAGCGGAAGTCAATAAAATTTTATGGCGGTTTGCATGTTTGGTAATATTTGGTTTGTTATACAATCTAGGTCTGTATAAAGCATACGTGTAGAGTGTTTAATAGGTGAAACTGATAAAAAGCTCTCAGTCTAGATTAACAATCCAGCGTGATACAGACTCTACAGTATACTGAAAATCGATTTTAGGCAGAAGAAAAAAGAGCTTCAAACGTTGTAGGTATGTCCTAAGGATGGACGTTTCAGTTTTTTTTTACCTTAAAGTAAAGCACATTTTGTGCTCATTAATCAGTAGCGTACCATTATTAAGGACCTTTTTACCTAAAAACCTAAATTTTCTTTAATATCATCTCTCTCTTGATAGCCAAAATTTCCTGAACACTAGAACATCCCATCTCGCAGTTCGTGGCGAGTGCAGCGCTGAATAGTAAGTTTCAGAAAGCGGACTCAACTTTGATTAGTTCGCGATATTAATTTCCCATTGCGACTGCTGAAATGCAATTATAAGTGAGCTCGATCCCAGATTACGCAGGTGTGCTTGTGAACATTTCACTACAAAAGCATATTTATAAGAAAAACCCTCTATAACCCACTATATTTATAAGGAAAACCTCAAAGACATGGATCTTAACAGAATTTAATCCATTAAAAGTTTTTAAATTAAATCCGAAGATTACAGAAGGTACTTAGGTACAAATGGATTGAACATTTGTGTAAAATAGATTTTTCATTAGATTATTTTAATCATCTCCACAAAAACATAACAAAGACGCAAAAATGCGGTCGGTACAATAATGAAGATTAAAAATTAAAATGTTGGCTCCGAATTTTCACAAACAACGTCATTAAACGCAGAAATAAACCTTTTTATTCCTAACGAGATGGAGTAATAACATAAAAGCACACAAAAATCAAATAACAACAATCCCGAATTATTTTTAAATTTAATCATTGCCGTGTTTAAACGTCTCTTCTAAAATTTTGTTTCAAACATTAACATAATTAAGTGGTTCTCAAAGTTTTCCCATTATAAACTTAGCGAGAAATTTTATTTTTCCCTCAAGTCAGGTGCGCGTGTGTGCGCTTGTACCGACGAGACGGCGAATTGGATTTTCCTCTGTGTGCGTGAACCTACTTTTGCCGGGGGAACAGGAAAACCTTGGAGATTCATGAAATATTAATACAAAATGTCTGAAAAAGTCATTTCTTAACGTAATCTAAAGTTATGTTGTAGACACACATAATATGGGGAGGGAGATACGTCTTTCATCGTGAAAATGACTGATTATGTAAGTTCTTTTTTAAAAAAATTTAAAGTGGTAGGAAAACCAAATGAAGGTCTATAATCAGTATGAATTATAGTAATGAAATACGTATGAAATCTTATGTAGGTACTGTCTCGATCTTCAACTAACAGCACAAAAACATAAACCAAAGAAACCATCATACACGACAAAAGTTAACTTAAAATAAGACAAAAAGTTTCTACCAAAAAAATATTTGTTGAAGAAACGATTCCAAAGATTCGAGTTTCACTCATAACGTCTTCCCTCGATGCGAACTAAGAAATATAGATCCTCGCGAGCAAAACCTGTAGTAAATCACTAGTCTGCATTATTACATACATATAATTCCGCGATCGACAAATTTGCCATCATTGTCCTATTTGATTCATGTGATTGTTGTTGTTTGACAACATTGTATTGAAAATCTGAACAAAGCTGCAGCTACCCTATATCTATCTTCAGTACTACAAACGCAACATTTGAATTTTGAACTATTGCATGTAGGTCCGTATAGGTATCCATAGTAAATATTTCCGCAGAGGGACCGCAGCCACAGACTAGATAATATTGTGGTAGTACTGACGTTGAGTCTAGGAATTATTGATTTGTTTTAATTACTGGATCATATTAGTTTCAAATTTCTATTGATCAGCTTTAAGTTAAGTTATTTCTGGAGGTGCCTATGCTAAGATTTCCAACTTAAAAATAAACTCCTAATTTATAATTCCAAGTATACTGTTTTTCGTCTAACACCTAACTTTTCATATCACTGAACTTGTTTTCCGTTTATCCATTAAATTATGCGCTCTATCATATTATTTCCTCCTGCGGCCCTATTAAGTCTGCAAAGTGATATTTTCACCTTCGTTTCGCTCGCACCATTTTATCTTTTATAGCTTCATATTTTGACCGAGAGTTATGCATAGTTCACAAAAATCCATGTTACGCAAAATAAAACTTTTGTAAAACACAAGCAATATAAACACTAACAGCATACTAAAAATAAAGGAACACGTTTTTTTTAACGTTTGTTTCGACGATGTCGTTTTTTATAGAGTAAAGAGAAAGAACCTGTTTTGATTCAAATAGACTTGTTCGTTTTTGATATTTGGAATACAACAAGCTATATTTGGGTCTGTCCCTTTATAGCTAATACCATTCGAAATCGCATCAGTTTGAAAGCTTTCTTGTAAAAATTGAGAGTCGAAGATATTGCTCAAATACATTTTGGTGCAATAAGATAAATAAATGAATAAGGTTTACTTTTACCTGGACATAGTTTCAATGGGAAATATTACTTACATCATACTTGATGGAAAATGGTTATTTTTGCCACATTACTTCTAGACGACTCTAGCAACAGTCAGCGGGATCACGTCTTGTGCGTGTTACAGATTCTTCAAGAACTTATCGGATAAAATTATGATCAGATCATCTACTCTTGAGGAAGAGTTCAAACCTTGCAGTCAGCACTTTTTTATGTTTGTGGATTTCCTACTTAATTTGAAATATCACTGTATTAGGTATCTAGACAGAAAAAGATTAAGCGCTACAAAACCACAAGTTGATTACAAATAATGAAGACGAGATAGATGGATATTTACCTATTATAACTTATACTTAAACCGTCTTTAGTTCGACATTTTGTAATATTTGTGTTTAGTTACAAACTCATTAAGTACAGTTAACAATTTCTCTTAGGAACCGGTTTAGTACTGAACAAACTTACTTACCAGTGTTGCCAACTCATTGAGAGAACTTCAATCCACTTCGTAAATAACAAATTCAAATACAGTATTTGTTATTATTCCTTTCAATGCACATTAAACTTTAAAGCAGATTATTTTTTACGATAATACTCTAGTCTAGAATCATACGACGTATTTTTGATCATTTGTGGTTAGTACCTTTGATATTATAATATAAGAAAAAATATATATAAAAAATAAAACTAGTATTATAATACTAACTTTTTACCCCGCGGTTTCAGCTACGTGTTATCCCATGGGGTGGGAATGAAGAATTTTCCCGCGGTACAAGCACTCTTCATCTACCAAACCTTTACAAGGACATACCATGATGCTGATGCTCTATTGCGGTTGCGACGTGAAAGAAAGACAAACATACAAACTTTCGAATTTGTAATATTATTCATAAAAATAATAGTTATATCGTGATCATGATCTATGAATACTTGTAAACATTTTCATTATTACTATACAGGAGAGGGCTTTTATCCGCACTGAAATACTTACTACTTGTAATAGCGCAAGCTAAAATATTTTATAATTTACTAGCTTTTGCCCGCGGCTTCGCTCACGTTAAGTTTTAAATTCTACAAAAGTACCAACTTCAAAATCCAGTTTCAATGTTATCTACGTGAATAACAAAAAAAAAGTTAGCGGATATCTCATGTCTCTCGCGTCCCTTCCATTTTTCGGTATGAGAGTGACTTATTTCCCGGTATTTCCGTCCCTCACGTGTGTCTTTTTAATCTCTCAGGTCCCCTTATCGTTCTGTTTCCTCATCCTCCCAGCTATACTATCACCACGTCCCAATCGTAACTCCCTCCCGTCCATCCCACCCCCCTGGTCCTCTCTTTTATCTTGTAAATCCCTTCCCTTCCTTACGTCTCATCGTCCTCCCGTCCCTTTAGCCTTTATGAGCCAAGACACCAAATTAGCAAGTATTGTGTTTAATTTTCAGGGACTTTCATACAAACCTCCACCCCCTATTTAACTCCTCAGGATTGTAAATATCACCAACACTAATACACGTATTCAATTTTCTCGTATAATTTATTTTTCGTAATCTAAGTCAATCAATGAAAATGGCCAAAGTTGATCACTGAAACATAAAAGCCGTTAATGAAACACTGAATAAAAATGTTTAATGAAACGCCAAACATTTTGAAATCAGTTTGAATCTGATCAAGTTGGCATTACTACTTACTTACTAACTTAAGCCTTATTACTTCGGACCGGTTATTCCGTGAGATAACAATATTATTACATTGGAATGAATGTTTTAAAGTTATTTTAATGGGATTATGAATCTCATTATAGATATTATTTGTTTCCGCAACGACCGTAAAACATGACTTTTCATTTCTACTTTAAGTTTCATAGGTATTCTATAAAAAGTTGTAGTGAATTTATTAAACTATCAATAAAAGTACCTATATAGATGCTTATAGCCGATATGTCATGTCATGTGATTTAAGTATGTCAATTCGGCTCAAATTATATTTAGTCAATTAAATGTGTATAGTAGGGTGTTGAAGACGGTATGTATACCGATAACTGAAAGGAGTAAACGAAATAACAACTTTCAGAAAGAAATTCTTTAAGAAATGAAAAAAATGTTTTCGCTTTCCTATAAAGATAATATTGTCTGATCGATCGAAGTGCTCATTTTAAGCAATTTTTTGCTTTTTGCTCTAATTTCTTTGTGAAAGTTGTTCAGTTTCCTTAACCGAGCAACTCTTTTTAGTTTTCAGTAAACCGACTCTAACATCCTTTATAAATATGTGCATAGTCTACTTGTTTGTCGTTACATTTATAGAACACACTCATGTTTTCTGTCCATCGTCAGTTCTCGTAACATTATTTGAAATTGTACCATAAACCTAAAAAAAATACTATCTACAATAAGATAGATTATGTTGTGATAGCCAGCTACACATAATTTGTGTAATATTACTAAGTAAATGGTTTTCCAGTTTTAATGATTTGAACTGGTTTAGAGAAAAAAGTTCGTTCCGCCCGCGGTTTCACCCGCGTTAAATGAGTTTTTCCGTGGAAATTAAGGTTTTCCCGCGGTGAAAAGAATACTCTGTGTCCTATTCCAAGACCTAACCTACATGAATCCAGTGGTTGAAACGTGATTGAATAAAAACATCCAAACTTTCGCATTTATAATATTAGTAGGACAGTATACTCGTTAGTTAGGAGATGATGAATTTAGCAATTTGTATGTCAGGATTAGTTCATCATTTTTATATTAACCTTTAATTTATCTATTTCTTAGATTTAGTTACATTTTTTTAAGTACATTGATGATTTTTATTCATAAATTTTTCTCACCTTACAATAGCTGCAATAACAAAAGTCCGAGTCATAATAATAAAACAATTATTTTCCACCAGTAGCGGGCGCCACCATGGCGAAAGCCATGTATTATAAAAACAATTAGCCCTGTGTAATATAATAATGAACTTCCCGCATGCGATCACATTCAATTCAAGATAACGTCATACAATCAATATTTATTGGAGACAATGTACCTACTGATTTGACATATTATAGCAAATGCAAACAAATACATAGGTAGTAGGATCTGTAGGATACTTATTTATTGTGTATCTTACAAATAGTTTAATTGTGCTTTTATGAACTCTATATAAAGGCAAAAAAGTCGTAGAAAGAATAGCTGAATGAAAAAAAAAATTTAGCTTTTCCATACAAATTGTCTGATCAATGTGGTCATTTTGTATGAAAAAGCAAATTTTTATTTTCATTTCCTGAAAAAAAGTCCTGGCGGTAGTTGTTCAGTATCGTTGACTGAGCAACCCCTATAAGTTTGCGGGACGCTGTCCCTTACACCCGATATACAATTCACTCACTATTTCAAACATCTATCATTAAAAATAACTACTATGCGCCATCTTCTCAAGTTGCAGTTTCTCTGATATGTATGACAGTTATTCTGAAAAAAAAAGACTTTACAAGTATAACTCAAAGTATAATTTGATATAAGTAAGCTTTTTATACAGCCTTTTTATTCCACCTCTTTAGTTGTAGGTATTTTTTCTGTATCCAAGGCACTCGGTACATAAAAGTAAGTAGTTCTACATTTACAACGTTCTATTGATGTTAAAAATTAATGTTGGGTATAAAAGCTTTTTGGTCATAGAAAAGTGAACATCTATCTATACTATAGGCAATAACGCCTAAAGATGAGTAATATTAAAAACAATTAATTGTGTCAACTTCCCAATAAGAGCAAATACCCGACAACATGGGGGACAAAGCTATTTCAAAGTTCCTATGCCTTTGAATTGAACCCTGGGCAGGAAATCAATTTAGCTAAAGAATAGATAGCCGAATATGACTTAAAATTTAATTAATAAATCTGTGTCCGGAAAACGTATGGGGCAGTCACAATGGGACGGGACACGTCGATCCCGCCGCCTCCGCCCCGCGCGCCGCGCAGCACCCCCGCGCGCCCCATTGCCCGCGCTGGAATGCCCATTGTTCCGCCGATATGATGTTATGGCAAGCCACTTATGTCAATACGTATTTTTGTCCGAGGAAATGAATTACTATTTTTAAACAGAAACACACAGGGTGGACACGTAATGTTTCCACATTTCCAGAGGAGAGACCGTAATGATTAAATTCATATGTCAAGGACGCACGGCTCTATCTCGTTAATTTTCACATCGCGGAGCTTTTAATTGCTTAATTACAAGTTGCACGTCAATCATAGTAATACCCAATTTGGTTTTCAACAGTTGAATGGACCAGTTTTTATATCACAGGTGTTTATTATGGGGTAAAATAGGTACCATGTTTAGTTACAATCTGTCACCGTGACACTGCGTGCTGAGGAAGAAAAGACGAGGCAAAGCTTCAGCAGTGTGTGGGGAGGAGTGATGAGCAGCAACAAATCATGTTTTTGACGAATGTCGGCCGGCCGGCGAGCGAGTGCAGTGATATAATGCGAGTAGTTGCAGGCATTATAATGTTGTAGTGAAGTTATTAGTGGTTGAATCGGGCCGGGGCCGGGGCTGCTCGGTGCTCGGCCGAGTGCGAGCTGGAGCGCAGCTGTCAAGGCCAACTGAGGTCACTCCACCGACGCTCTCCGAGCCGCGATGCCCGCGACCGGTTCTACAATTTTTAGTCTCTTTTTATTCTCATTTTTGTATACACGACGCTCAGACTAAACATTGTTTGTACGACTCAGCATCGGATTAAATTTTTCTCTTGAATAGTTAAACTCTACTGAACCACAATTATTAAAGCAACTAAGTGCAAAATTATTGGTTGGTTGGAAAATACGGAATGGAATAGAGACGATAGAAACCGCATTGTTGTCTTAATTCAGAACAGGTGCATAAATTAATGTCCGCTACCGTTATTATGCGCATAACGATTGAAAATAAAAGAATCAACATATTTTACAAGTCATGTTTAAATTAAACAGAACTGACTATTTATGATACGTAACTAGGTTTGTTTATTTTCTCAGAAAGTTTATTTTTCCTTGATTGGTTGATGGCCGCCAGATGGCGCGCGTCGGGCGATGTTCACACTATGTATGGTTTCATTTCGTAACGTATAAACATGGCACCCTCGTCGCTGGAATTTTTACACGCACTCGAACCTGTAAATAGCAGCTCTGAGCATCGCACATGGAGCAGTGACAGCCGACCAGAGACCGGCTCGACAATCCACACGGGGTTCCCCAATACCCCGTCGCCTCGCTCCGAGCAGGAATCCACTATCACAAACAACTGATTGGGCTAAGTTTTTACCATCAATTTGTAGTTGGCGTGCACGTGTTTACAATATATTATCGAATGGGCCTATTTTTACGAGTTTCGTATCACCTCATTCCTACACATTATAATGCGAGGCAAGTCACGTAAAGTTTTATTGAAATGTTTCTCAATCTCTCTATCTAGAAGCAATTTAATATTTATACGCGTCCATATCTAATGTTTCTACAAAACAATTTCGTTTAAAGCAATAATCCACTGACATGCTCATAAAAATCTAGACCACTTCATAGCTCAATATCGGGCAAAAAGTATGGGAAACGGCCTGGAGCAATCCATAAAATTATGATTCACTACATTTAATTGCGAATTGTGGCATTCTTCAGACATTCATGCTCCGGCAGGTATGTGTACCACTTAGGCCGCGTCCAGCATTGGAAATGCAGAGAAATATCAACGAACTGAAGAACAATGGAGTATTATGTGGTAATAGTGGAAATATATTCGTTGCTTATGCGTGGAAAAAAGTATCTAAACAAATCGCGGCATTGTTATACCGTGGCAGGGTTAAAACAACTACTGAATAGAATAAACGTTAATGGCTATATCTGTTTATAGGTTTAACTTTCTCACCCATGCCACAGTCTCTTGCTTATTCCATAGAGACTTACTTATTGCTCTATCGAAGTTCATTCTAGCTTTATAGTAAGTTAAGTAAGCTATTAAAATGCTCGTAAGAAAATGTAAGCCAGTCGTAACTGGTACAAAGGCATTTACTGCTCTAAGCTGGTACACATATTTCTGATGGTTGATAGATGAGAGACGTCTGTCAGATGCTTATCTACACTGACAAGGATAAAAGCGGAGGGTTGAAAAACTTAACCGCAAAAAACTCCGAGGTCATTCACCAGTCAAAACGAAATTATAACCGTAATAAATTACGTAATTGGTCGTTTTATTCAAAGTCACGTGCGGCTAAAAGTCACACTTAACGTCAAGATATTTTTTATCTTATCCTGGTTCGGGACAGTGAGATCGAGTGCCTACGACCAGTTGAGTGTGAGACCCGCGACCCCTTACGAGTGTTCGTGGTGTCGGGGCTGGAGGGGAAGGTTTAAGTGGCTTGAGGGGTCATGTAGAGTGGTTTTATTTAAGGCTTCGGGCGAGTAACTTGTCGGGGTCATAACCTGTTTGCGACCCCTCCCTGCGGGACCGCGGGACCTGATGTACTCCAGTGACCCGGCCTACACTGACGAACAATCGAAAAATGAAAAACCTGTTGTTGACTTTCAATGCCAAGCGAAAACGATATAATTTGAACCAAGTTATACGCATCGATGAGGTTATTTCATTATTTATTGGAAGGGTAAGCCTTAACCATTATTTGAAAGTTAAAGTACTTTATCTTTCATTGAAGCCAAAACTAGTAGATTCTAACGAAACAATATTAAAGAAATAATTTACCGAAGTACCTATAAGTAGGGAAGTAACCTAAAATATGAACGTTGGTGATGGAGGTTTTTTTGAGTCAAACATTTTTTGGATTTAATATGAATACAAGGTAATATTTAGAGAAATCATCGACGAATATAATATTTAAAATGTAATTTATGAGATTTTGAACTAAACTTTATAAATAAACATGTTTAGGTCGGGCTGCAGCGCGGAGGCCGGGAGGCCGGGAGGGCATAAAATTTAAATTGGCTGGAATAGTATATTTGAGTTTATTTGCGTATGGCATTTGATTTGTTGAAATGACGTCAAGCCAGTTGTATTTATTGTGTAGTTCTGAGGGCTGGATATTGTTAAGGCTCACAATGCCAGTGCAACGGGCCGTTGTGCTTCGTGAAATGTTGCACGACTACTTTTTTCGTCTGGATTCTATACTCACGATACTCGTTTTTTAAGCCGCGAGCTCGAGATGTACAGGTTTATCTGTTTAAAATTTATTAACATCGAGAAACAATTTAAAACCTTTTCTTCAGATGGCCCATGAGCGATTCTTGATGAATACCATTATAACTTATTGCTCGTGTTGGTAAGAGTGCTTTTATTATTTCTAATTTTATTTTATCTGTCTGGTCTCGAGTCTCGGGCGAAGTGGCTTTGGAAAGCTTTTGATGTTTCGTTTGCTAGAACGAGGTTATAGCGGCTAAAATTAACCTGCTCGGTATTAATTTTCTCTGTAAGGTCAATTTAGTAGACCGTAATTATTAGTTGGGTCTACACTAATCACTTTTACGTACACTTATAATATACTTAGACATAATAATAGGTCTCCGAGAGGCCAGACAAGCCAAGTAATTGAAAATGGTATTACGAAATCCATCGCAATCGTGATTCTGTGATATAAATCATAGTTTTGATATGTTATTTATAAAAGAATCTGTATGTTTACGAGTGATTTTTTTAAATTTATTCGTTATACTTACATAATAGTGAATAGTTAGCCAATTTTTTTACGCAATTAAGTAACTTACGCACTAAAGTACTTCAATGCTGGACTGGGAGTGATAGAAAAACATAGAATGTGGCAGCTGCATCTCCTTCCGGGCATGCTGTAAAAACCAGCTCAGGGATTCGAGGGTTTCAGTGTATTGCAATTTAACCGATGGGCTGACAACCCGTCACTATAGCAATATACAGTCATAATCATCTGTAATAACCCTCAAAACTTGTCAAACGTGGCGGAACGAAATTTGTTTAGGTCGCTTTTGTTCTGCCTACCCCATTAGGGATAAAGGCGTGATGTTATGTATGTATATAGGTAAAGTAAAAATATAACACTTTGATACACAAAAAAACACTTAAATCAATTTCGTTTTCATTATATTTAACTAAAACGATACAAACCAAAATCCTCATTGCAAGAGGGGTACGTCTCAAAATAAAATCCCTGTCTCGAAAAAAAGCAGACTAAAATCACATAATTATACTGGTAAAGGAATGTAAATAAAAACATAATTAATTACAAAACAAAAAGCTCTTAAAAGCTTTCCTTTCCGAACTGAGTTGGGTGGGGTGAGGGGGAGTTCCCCTCGCGTTACTCCCAACTAATTTCACTCTAGATATATGTTATATTTTCATTTTTATCCTCCTATACATACATTTATGGATAAATTATATTTGCGTATGGTAATATGGATTTTGTGAATATAGAGGGGTAATAAGAGTTTTGTAATGTTATTCTAAGAACTATTGGAGATAAACGCGTTTTATTGGCGCAACTTTGATGTGTTACATTACATCTATACTATAGGTTATTGAATTAGATAAGTATTTTCATAAAAGATAGTTGCGGTTGACTGATGGTAAATGGGCACCGTAATATTGAGTGCTCGCTCACATTCTCAATAGAGAACAATTCTATACCACGACCACCACGGGACTACATATGAATGCGATTCTCACCGTAAGACCTAAGGTGAGCAATCCCTTGTGCTTTCGTCCAAGCCTTGTGCCAATAAATTTGACCCCATTTGGAGTTTAATTTTTTAATAGTCAAGTCTCTTTGGAACGTGGATTTCTAATAGATACCGTAGTTATTCATAATTATTATGAAAAAACATGTTCTAAGTTATGATTTTTTTATTTGATAATATTTGATGGTACATAAAATATGTTTGAACCAGTTTGGCGTCGATTCCCCCGCGCCGCGTCACAGCGCCGCCGTGGCGATACACTGCGCAAAGCTCGCTAAACCGTCTTCCGGGACGTCAATAAAAATACCACTAAATATCACCAACCACGTTTTATTGCCAGGTTTCTACTCGGTGCAACCTTAACCATACTTTTTTCCTGTATTGACTTTTAGAGTTTTCAGGAATATAAAAATATAGTTGATTTTCGATTTATTTTTATTAATTTGCACCTCCAAACTACCTAAGCTCCCAAAACACAGCTCAGAAATATTGCTTGCAATATATGAGGCGGGTGTAATTTAATTTGTGTGTGTGTTTGAATTTTTTCAGTTGTAAATTGGAGTTGTATGAAGGAGTCTCGGGCCGCGGGCCGGGCCGCGAGGAGAATAACACATGGGGTGCAGCGGCGCGGGGGGAGGGGGGCGAGGGCGCCCACTGAAAAGTGCGCGGGTGGGGGCTGAACAAACTCGCGGGGACGCTCGGGTTGAGACGACACATTTTTGGTAATGTTTCTATATTTTTGAATGTGTTTTTTTTTGCTTGAAATGATTGTAATTTATAAAAAAATAAAATTGGTGAATAGCGATTTGAAAATACATCAAACTTATTGAACTAGAAATACGAAAATAAAACTACGCATAGCTAAAAATTCTTAGCATAAAAAATGCTATCAATTCAACGAAAAACAAATAATATAAGAAGAAAACTAACCAACCTACATACACAGGAACAAAGTAAAGTCATAAAACTAAAACATACAAATCAAATTATCAGCTAGTCAAAATAAAACATGAAAAACTGCTATTAAACTAGTTGTTAAAACAAAGCAGCACAGATAAGAGTATATTCAATAGAAAGTGTGTCACATTCACGTTCCAATGAAGACGCATCCGGTCGTAAATCTTACGTAAACTATTTACGATAAGTAAAAAATTGTAAGTAGGTAATAAATAAGTAAAATAAACTCAAGATTTGAACATCCTTTTAAATAATGGTAATGAAACGTATAAATGTTTAACTTTTTAGCTATACGTTAGATCCTTTGTATACCGCATTACGTACTTACGTAGTTTTATTTACACCCCATAAGTAATAAATAAAATAGGGTTGTAAATAGGAGTCTATGTTACAGTAATCAATTCGCTTAGAAAACAAAAACAATTTTTTGTGGTCACAATGTAGAAAACATAACATAATGTAGGAAACCTATGAATTGCAAATTATGATAATTATGTATGTTTATGAGAAATAAATGTGACATACGTTTTTTATATGAAGTCGAGAGAGTTGAGAGTTAAGGGCAGCCAATTCAGACTTCGCCTTTCGGAAAAAGCAAAATACGCAGAGAAATCTTCATTCAAAAAATCTGAAAAAACATGACTTCAACTATGAACATATTACCAACACAAATGTGTGATTGAAAATGAGATGTTGTTTATTTCTGATAATGAAAATTGCGTTCAAAGTGGGTCGAAATCGTCAATTTTCTTTTACAAAAAATGGTTTTATGTAAAACATGGTGGTCGAAAAACCTTAAAAAAAAATGTTCTGCTATCGTTCTCGTCTCAACCGGAGCGCCCCTCCAGCATGTACTCTCAAATAGGGGAACAAGCATTTTAGCATTACCCCCGTGCACAACTCTTCCCGCGGGGGAGGGGGTGGGCCCACGGCGACGTAAAAATCAATATGCTGGAGTTGTTAAATCACGCTTATAAACGAACACTCGTCTTCGTTTTGGCGCTGAAATTGCTTAACTCTATGAGTTTAGTTTTCATTCCGGGAACCTGAAAAGTATACACTCGTCCGTCTATGAGAGGAGGGCGGGGAAGGTTGCTGCCCCGCCGAGGATACATTCTTTTACGGTTCAATAAATATTTGATAATGCAATTTTTGGGCTGTCGGATGATCCTATATTTTTTTATAATATGTCTACGTGTTCATCTGCAGGATTTTTATGTTCTTTTTATTCAATTAAATTAGACAATCTTCCTTGTTGTAAAAATGTTCATTAGAACTTATTTAGTATTGATGTACACTCTACATCTATAAACCGATCAATTAAAATAAATAATATGTTTAACAGCATCACAGCGCACCCTTTTCTCTTTCAAGGCTGTTATTAAGCACGAGTAATAAATAACTAAATTAACCTCGATCGATATGCGAATAATACAATCATTTCATTCAATAAAGGCTATATTTCGAGTCTATTATCAGATAAGAGAACCCTTTGATCTCATTAATCGCGAGCGGAATTAATTTAAAAAGGTCAACGCGGTGGAAACAATGGCTCCTTGCTGGTAGAGACGATGAAGAACGTAATATTCAGCATCCTTTACAACCTTTGCTGTTTTTGTTTACGTAATAAATGCGATCAGAGAAGGAACTTTGCAATGTAGATTGAACTCGTCTCAATAGGTGTCAGCGTCGGGTCGGCGGCGGTGCGGCGTTCGACTCGCGTTCGCACCACCGCGACTACCCCAGGATACAAACCATAAATAAAGGTCTCATGGGGTAATCACAAAATATATCGATGGATTTTTAAGTTCCATGGAAAAGATAAAGCTCATAATGCCATCAAAATAATTACTACGGAGATAAAGGATATTATAACGGCAAATATTACATTTCCCTGTGAATAAAAATTACATTCTTCCTACAAAGGTAACATAGCGGAAAACGCTCCGCAAACATTTGAATTTCCAGTTTCGCGTCGGTTTTTCCTGTCATCAATTTCCTTTTTTATCTCATTCCCATTTAATTAGATACCTAATCTTCGATCAGGAACGCGACAATTTCACTGAGGAGAATTTGACGGAACACCGGAATGTATTTGCTAAACGACCGTAGTAAATTCATGTCACGTCGCGCCGCCGCTCTACTCTGTCTAAAAACGCTCCATCCCTCAAGAGGATAAAATTCAGAAGTCACTTATTGAACTTTTACAAAGCCCCTACTTTCAATAACAAATTATCGTGTTAGTATTTATCACGCATTTCAAACTTTCAGAAGATATACCACTCTGCAGCTTCGTTGTAAAGCAAGCAAATAATAATTTTAAACAATCTTACCTTAGTCATGTTTTACTCAGTAAATATGCAAAGTTACGAGGAAAAAAAAAAACCATTATACAACCCTCATATCCTGTCCTATTAAAACACTCAATTTAAATTGTATGCACATGTTTAAAGAGTGTTATTATTCGACTAGAGTTTATAAGTAGGTATTGAGTCTGAAACCACTTAAGCAAAGTACTTTACGAGAAAATGTCAAAGCTATTCGAGAGCTTAATTTGAGAATTCTAAGCCTAAATTTTGCTTTCAAATATAAAATAAATATGAGGGGAAACATAATTAATTCAAAACGAATATACACCCTGCCGTAGCGCAGGAGTGTGAGGAAGAATACACACATACACTGCATGTGTATGTGTGTAAACAAGCTACGTCAATAACATTACAGACGTATACACAATTCGTATGTTGTGTTCGTTTAGATCAGTCTTGCGATTGCTTTTATGTTTTAGTGTAGTCACACGAATATTGAAATGCAAGTTATCAATGCCGCTGTTGATGTATAATGAAATGAAAACACAACAAACATTTATACACAACTTTGTCGCATAAATATATAGAATACAACGTCGCAACAAATCAAATAAATCAACCGCATTTAGTTCTCGTTTTGGCAGAGAAAAGCTCGCGAATATTGCGATCCAATAGAAGATTCCACGTTTTGTTGCTGCAAACAAAATGGCAGCCTTAAAAAATGGAGTTCAATTTATGATGGTGGAATTTAATTTGGTCTAAGAGGGAGAAAGTTTATGTAATATTATTATTATCGCGATAAAACATGAAATAGTTACCTAAAAGTAAAAAGTAATATTACTTGTCCCGTTAAAGTGGGTCACCCCCCGTTTCCCCCCCGCGCCGTCTCCGCGCCTCGCGACTGTCCCCACTCCCCACTCTCCCCCCAACATTCATTGTGCCGCAATATATTTCTTTTTATGTGCAAACAGAAAAGTCATTTATTTAAATTTTCTCACGAATTCGCATCGCAATTTTATTTTATTATATTATCTGTATCGCATTTAGAGTGCTCTGGTATGGTGCTATGTGAGCCTATCTATACGTCTCGTATGAGTGGAGAGTGTGTCTTTATGAATGTCACATATTTATTAGTATCCTATAAATGTTCCTATAGGTACATGAAGTAAAGACTACCCCTTTCCCTATTCTACTACGTCATAGCTGTTTTGTCCTTTAATAATGAAATCTGAGGCTCTCGGCGCTCGGAAATGATATTAAACTCGATTGCATCGCAAAGATCACGATTTCTCCTTTGTGAGCGTTTTGGTCTTCTACTCTGGATAAATAGAGACGCTAGATTGCGAAAACTTTGAAAACATTTTATTCATTAAACTGATAGTTCCCTTCCTACTTTAAATTAGAAACCTAATTCGCTTTGTGAATTGGGACTATTCGGGATTGTCGTAATTAATTTATTTATTAACTAGATTTCCGCCCCGTGATTTCACCCGCGGCTTACTGAGTTTTTCCGTGGGAATCAGGCATTTTCCCTGGGTTTTGCCTATGTGTTAATCCAGGGTGTCAGCTACCTCCATACCAATTTTCTTTTTCAATCTCTGCAGCCGTTTAGACGGAAAGAGTAATAAACATCCATCCATCCATACTTACAAACTTTCGCGTTTATAATATTATTATTAGGATAAGTTAGAAAGCTTTCATTACGGAAATTCACACTAAATATACTTATGTATAAAAATCTTAAACATTAATTTCAAACTTCTACCTTAACTAAAGATATTAAAATAAACCATTATAGCAATTAATAAGTTTAGCCGTTGTATGAAAGAGCAATCTCATAAAAGCTCCGAAATTAATTTGCAACAACAATTTTTCATCAAAATGTTCGCGGAAGCGGGTCAAGGCGAATATACCTTTTTATTATATCAAAAGTTATTTTGTTTTAATCTTGTTTAAATATTATGGTGTCGTTGACTGATGACGGAAAACAGCAAACTGTTCAGGACCGGACTCCGGTAGATGAATGATCAGAAGGTTCTTTTACCACTGTTTTTTATGTGGAATCTTACCAAGTGGGATCATGACATAAGATAAGATAAGATAGATAAGATAAATTTTTATTTAAAGAATGTACAACAGAAACTTAGCTTAAGAACATAGTAAAATTTGCATGGCCAGTATACATAGTTAGAAAGATGAAAGAAAGCTCGAGTCAAAAGCAGAAGAAAGTGCCTAGGATCTACATATATACCTCTGCAGCAGGAAATAACTGACCAGCAAGTAATTATTGTAATAATTTCGATTTATGCTCTAAAGAACAAACTAGTGAATTTTACCATCAAAATGATAAAACATCAGGAAAAACAAAACTAAATAAAATTGCTTTTTAGTATGTGTCTACAGAAGACCACGACAATAGGAGTACAATATAAAAACACGGCCGATATGGCACTTGTATACCACAACAAAAGCAAAATGGAAGCTATTAATATTTCGGTAAATGAATATGAATACGTTCGGAAATAATTTGTCGATTGCGCGGAACAAATTCCATCGCGTTGGACGAGCGCGTCCCGACGACGCCAATTCAACACACATTCTTATATGTATTAGGTATTTTGCTGTTGTTTTTCGTGAAGCTATTTCTGATTTCTTTTAAGCTTATTTATTTACGGTAACTGGTTTATTAACGAAGTTATTTTATCTACACTAATAGTATAAAGAGAAAAGCTTTGTATTTTATTTATTTATTTATTTATTTAACCATTTATTGTACACAGAAATAATTACAGAACAGAACATAGAGAATTAAGACACAACAGGCACTGCTTATTCCTAAAAGAAATTTCTTACAGCAGACCTATGCTTGTATTTATAAAAGTCACTCAAATTTGATACTAGTTTTATGTAGAGTTTTAAGTCGCCTGTCTTACTCAGTCTAATTTTTAGTTCCTACTTAGGTACGCTATCACGACTCAGACTTCAGCCGAGTCGCTCCTAATTTATAAACATTATAATTCAAATTTAGAACGCGGGCGCGCACTCGGGATGTGTCGCTAGTCACGTATTAAGTGCGTATCAGCCATGTGTTTTGCGCCATTTATACAGGATGTTAAAATCAATTATACGGGGTGTATAGGGAAGTTATACAGAGTGTTAAAAATAATTATACGGGGTGTATGGGGAAGTTATACAGGGTGTTAAAATCAACTATACGGGGTGTATGGGGAAGTTATACAGGGTGTCAAAATCAACTTTACTCTGTGTATGGGGAAGTTATACAGGGTGTTAAAATCAACTTTACAGGGTGTATAGAGAAGTTATACATGGTGTTAAAATTGATTTTGACACCCTGTATAACTTCTCTATACACCCTGTAAAGTTGATTTTAACACCCTGTATAACTTCCCATACACCCCGTAGAGTTGATTTTAACACCCTGTATAACTTCCCTATACACAGAATAAAGTTGATTTTGACACCCTATATAACTTCTCTATACACCCTGTCAAGTTGATTTTAACACCCTGTATAACTTTCCCTTACACCCCGTAAAGCTGATTTTAACACCCTGTATAACTTTCCCATACGTCCCTTATAGTTGATTTTAACACCCTGTATAACTTCCCCAGTCAATCAAGTGATTCAGCCTACATTGTCCTAGCCAAACTAAGGAAAATCTGGTGAAAGCAGCCTTGACACTGGCAGATTTGCCAGTTGCAATAGCCAAATAAGTTAAAAGAAGAAGAAAAAGACTGACTCACGATTATGAACTCGAATTAGCTGATACGTACCTGATTTGAGTGCGGTTGCGTTTATAAATTAACAAGCTACTCAAGTTCTGAGTAAAAGTTTAATTTAAACTTGCTTGATCGACTCCCAAGTGCGGTTCTGAGTCTCGACTATGATTGCGGCCCCTAGTAAGTGATATGGCATATGAACGTGACGCGGATAAGACGTGCACAATATAATTATGTATTTTTGTTTGTTTCGCAGTTAAACTTAAGAACAACGATTTAATTAAAAAATTCTTTCACTATTACAAATTTACATTACCCAGAAATAACCCAAGATACTTTTTACCATGAAAAATATATCCACAGGAAAATTCATTGAGTCACGTGTTAAACCGCGTAAAGGAAATTTTTATTTGCAGAACGAATAAAACTTATGAATGTCCGTAGTTAATGGATGGATAGTATTGGATAGTTATAATATAAACTTTAAAATTTTTCAGCAGTCACTTGATTCAGAAATCTAAAAGATTCAAGTTACTATTAACTTATTGTCAAATTATATAGGAAACGAATTTTATCCACTATCTATGACAATCGTATTTCAATTTTTCAGTCAAATATGGGTACCTATATATGCACATTACACATTCGCTTTTTATTTATTTTATTGTTTATTAAAATCTTCTTTGAGTTCAAACTCCTGCTATAACGGTGATAAAAAAGTTAAAACATTGGCATGGCGCGGCACCGTCGGCATTTGCGGTCAAAATTTATGAAAAACCCAACCGCAGTCAGTAAATCCGTGTGAAAATATATTGTATTCAAACTAACATTGTAATTTCAAATTTTTACGATGGAAGTACATCACTAACTAATAATAATCATAGATTTTTTGTATTTATTCAGCTTTGAAATTGAAATCATATCAAACCCGAAAAGTCGAAATTACTTGTCCTAATTACATACATACATATAATCACGCATTTAAGAAAGGTCGCTCCGCTACGTCTGACAAATGTTGAGGGCAATTTCAGACGAATCAATTTCTGAAATGTGTATCGCTTTAGTGACAGGTTGTCAGCCCATCACCTAAATTGCAATACACTGAAACTTTCGAATCCCTTATCTGGTTTTAAAGCATGCCCGGGAGAAAATGTAGGTGGCACATTCTATGTTTTTCTATCACTCCCAGCCCAGTCCAGTATGGAAGTGTCTTAAATTTTAATTAACAATGTGTCTGAGGGATTGTTGTAACATATTTTAGGTACTATAATTTTAATTAATATTAGGTATTAATGATAAATAAGACCTTAAATTTAATATTCATACGATACATATAATGTTATGTTCCTTTCAAAACTAACAGTCAAATAGCCAAGTTTAATCCAAGAATAAACAAGGCTCGCGTTGATGTCTTTTATTAGCGCGCTCACTTGCGCGCGCGCACGCGTGTAAAAGACATCAACGCGATACACTCAGTAGGCGTGCGTAGTTTAGCGTTTACTACCCATTTTATAGTTGTTATTATTATACTATTGCAAATTCCTATGAAACATACTAGACCAAATAGACTAAGATATTTAAATATTTTTATTGGTTACGTGTGAACTTGTATCAGATAACATCTGTCTAGCCTTTTTCCGTATTTCACGGGGTCGGCTACCCAATCTAGGAAATTGAACGAGGATACTGGTTTTTACACAGCGCGACTACCATCTGACTTTCGCAACCCAGAAAGGAAACTAGACCCTATACTAGCTCAGGCTATGTTAGGTTAGTTTAGTGGCCAACCCAACTGTTAAAGTTTTCAAGCCGCCAAATGGCCTCTCGCAATGGGCTTAAACGGCTTGCCTTCCGAAGCACGGAAACGCTCGTGTTGTTATACCACTACCGGCCACTCACCTTTCAGCCATGGCCTAGCCACAACGATGATTGCTTAACATTCGATATTGGAATAAATAAGTACAAACCATTTGACCAACGGGCGCTTCCCCTGAACTTGTACCAAATACCTATTCTAAATCTTAAATTAAGTTCACGCTATGGTCCACGCACAACGATTCTGATCACCGCATAGTTACTTAATTTTCCGACCACAAATGAAGCTCTCGGTCCGTTAGCAGCATCAATCTTTAATACCGTTAATCAAACCACGTGTACACCTGTCAACGAAGCAACAAATTAACAACAACAAAACCAGACGCATGTAAACAAACAGTAGCGAAACGTGCGCTCTTATCTGTACCGTGCGACCGCATCGCCTTGTTGAGCCGCGCCCGCCGCATACATGCGCAGTGGCATTTTATCGGCGCGGCGGGCGGCGTGTGATTGACAATCACAACCGAGCAAATTACAGGTGTTTGTAGCTAAACCGTCGCTTTCAACAAAGTGGCGATAAAAAGCGAGTGGCGTTCATTCATGACTCGCCGCCACGCCGCCGCGCCGCCGCTCCGGGCCGGCCGCCCGCACGCATTCTGACAGCTGTGACTCCCGCCGGGGCACGATAGATTTGTACTACGTGCTGACACGAGTGTGTAAGCTGTTTATATTATTGTAGGTGTAAAAAGTTAGTTAGTTGTAAGCGTTCAACGTGTAGATGAACACTTACGAACACAGCCAAATGTCAGCAAACTCCATGAAAACAGATTGCTTGAAGAAACGTCTCCAAAAGACAAGTTATTGGAAACTACAGGGTAAGTTAATTTAAATTCCTAAATCTCTTAATTTAAAAATAATCTCAAATAATCTCCATAATGACACTTTTTAAAAAGTGTTATGGTGAAACGTAAAGTTGTATTAAGTAGGTCGTTTTAGGGACCACCAACTAATTTAAAGTATCTCAGACTCACATACGCACTTTAAAGAGAATTGATTTACTTATATACTTCATCAGGTCGTCATTTGACTCGACAACCCACTCAATGGGAAGAAGAAGAAGAAGAGAATTAATCAATAAAACTAGCTTTAGGTCAAGTAATTTAAAGCACAGTACGAATCTCTATTCAGGTTGGCGGCGCCTCGGCTCCGCTCCGAGCCACTGAGTCACTTCATCATCTCACACGAATCGTACGTAACCTCGCCTTCGCCTTCCGCTGGATTATGTGCACGTTATGTAAAACCCGTCTCGCCTTACTGTGCCGCCGGGCCGTAGTACCGGACGGTCAATGTCGACGGTTTACGAGCCTCCAGGTTCAACCACGTGCTCGCTCTCGTTATCACCTCTTGATTGCACACTCATCTGAAGATCCTCTTGTTTATCAAAAGTTGATTAAGCACGTGTTGTAAAACCCATCTTGCTTGACTGTGCCGCCAGACGGTCAATGTCGACGGTTTACGAGTCTTCTGGTTCCACCACGTGGTCGCTTTCGTTGTCACCTCTACATTTCACACTCATCTGAGATCAAATGTTGATTATGCACGTTATGTAAAACCCATCTCGCCTTAATGTGCCTGCCGCGTCTAATCTTAAGCTGTGTAGATAATTATCAAAATTCACTTACTAACCCAGTGGCTAATGACAGGTAACCATGTAACAGGTCTATTAGGTGAATAAAAATGCTGACATTAGGATTCGTCGGGTCGATTGTTGACTCTATCCAATCAATAGAAGAAGAGGCAAGAGTCGAGTATCATCGCAGCCTAATGAGGAAATTGCGATACCGATTCTCGTGTTGTCACCTCTTCAATACAGTTTTCACACGCTTCTGAGGAACCTCTTGTTTAACAAAATCATAGACAAAATAGAAAAGATCTAACTATGTTACTTAGCATTACTACGTCAAAAAATCTATTGAAGTACAACGATTATGCTGTTACAAAAAACTAAGTTTTAGATTCTGAAATCAAAGTGTTAGCTTTGTATCTGATGTGCTGGCGTTATATTTGTTAGAACAATATACATATAGGTAGGTATCTGAACGTTGTAAGTGAAACATATATCTCACTAATACTCACTATAAGTGCCGTATGTACACATCAAACTCAAGCTCGATGGTGGAAAGTTGGCAAAGCTCATTCATTTTCATTGCGATCCGAAATAAATAAAGGGTGGCCAAGGGACGGCTCACTTACCCGTAATGTTAGTTGTAAACGTGTCAGATGGAGAAGATCTACCGTTTCCTATTACAGAAAAGTGTCGCAAGGTGAACGGTTATAGGCAGGACAATATTTCCTCTAATAAAAGAAACGAATTTCGTGAGAGGCGTTGTCGATGAATGAAAGCGGTTTCGTTTTCACGGAAAGTTAGCGTAAAGGCGTAGCTTTTATTTTCATTGGATATAAACACGAGTGCGAGACGGGCAGCGGGTCACTTAAAGTTAGTGTCGGGCAGTAAACGTATCGGGCTCGTGCGGTGTAGCGGTGGGAGCCGGTAGCCGGTAGCCGGGCCGGAGCCGGGCGCTGTGCCGGCCCCCGCGGCGACCGCGCGAGACACGCCGACACGCCGCCGAGCTCTCAGCCCAAGCTCTGAATCGCACCCATTCACACAATATCAAACACTGGATACACCCCGATATTTTCGCACGCGAATTTTCCTACTAAATTGACTCTGGATTGCGATATCCAGATACTGCTACGGAATTTATAGATTTCGTAGCACTTGCTACGAAATTTTCAATCGTAGCATTTTGCATATTTTGCAAACATTAAAGACAAATTTTTCCTATTTCCTTTTATTTATTAATCATAAAACTTCTAAATTGAGTGAAATGCACAAAACTGGAAATCCAATTTCGAATTTTATTTATTTCTAAAACCATTGAACTTGACATCTTAACCCAATTTGAAAGAGTTATCCTCAATAGATTGTTGATCCCAATAATATCGAGTTTCATTTTGTCTGGCATTGAGCTCCATTGAAAATAAACGCTAGAGCGGGTTTCTACAAACAGCCATTCACCCCGAGTCGGGCGAGCGAAGTTTACGGGGAAATATCGGCGGTAGTTACCGGGCGTGTCCACAATAGGCTCCCCTGGGAAAGGCGGCGTTCCGACAACAGACAGCGGGTGTCAGCCGCCACGTGCTACCCAAGGCCACTCGCTTAGTGTCAAGGTCATTGCCACTCCAGCTCGGCACACGCGGCACCCACGCCTCTCCTGTCACCACAAATAGACCGACCCACTCACCAACTGGCGGCGTGATCTGCGGAGCCGCCGCTCGCCGCCGGCCGCACAGCTCGCCACGCGAACGCTACGACCGCTTTTTTCGGCGTGGGAGACCGACATACTCCAGTTACGGTTACCCACCTGCGACAACCACTCAATCGGCAGCACGTCGCCCTGTTTAGATCCGAGGACACTGATACGGCCGAGCCTCCTCGCTCACAGTCGTAAACTCCACAGTTATCATCACACATTGAGACTACACAACCACTCCTAAAGTGCTTTATCAGACCAGCTTTGTAGCCCAGTCAATTTAGCATACATCAAGAAGTTTTATTGAATTCTGCTCAAAATACAACAAACTCAATTGAGTCTCATTTAAGATTCCTTTGAAAATTTGGCAAAAATTAAAGCGAACGAGACAAATGAGAGCTCATTTTGCTACACATTTCTAAGAACGGTGCCTCCTCTTAACGTAATTGTAAAAGATCTCTGTTCGCCTGGCAGAACATCATGTAACTCGGCAGCTACTCTTATTACAGCTAAATAAATTAGTATTTAATACCTACTTGCCCCGCCCGTGGGAAATCACGATCTTCCGATTCATTATTATAATAGGTACTCCGTTCAAGTGCTTTTTACTCTGTTACTCAGGAGGAAGAGACGGTTTTTAGTACGGAACAAGTTAACACTATATTACGTACTCTTTTTGTAAGTTAGAAATTTTTAATGCTTTAGGCTAATGTAGTTGATATTTTGGGTCAAGAAATACGATTGTTTGCGTGATCAAACTCATTAAAGAAACATTTGAATTGCATGATTACCAAAGCTTTAAAAGCACTATCAGCTTGCTTCAGCACACCAAAATGAGGTCTACAGAATAATTAACATTTACAAACAAAGTTAAAGCAAATTAATCACAGTATTATGAGTACTAAAAAAGACATTAACGAGCTCAAAATCACCGAGATGTTAAATCATAAACTGAAGTGCCTTATGATGTTGTATGCATAAGTAGCAAGCACTTCATAATTTTCAATCTTTCTGGCAATTTGGAGCAGCATAACAGCCCTTGCGATTTCGAAAATTCAGGGCGTAGAGAAACAGGACCAGTAATGAATGACGTCAAATTAAGCTCTAAGCTTAACAGAAAACATTACTGGGACCTTAATTCGCGATTAAGGCAAACATAGTACGCGGGGTGGAGAAGGAACGAAACGAAGGCTGCGGAGTGAGTGCATGTGCGGGTGTGGGGTGCGGGGAGGGACGCGCAGGGCAGGCCCGCGGGCCGCCACTCCGCTGTGCTCGAGGAGCCCCGGTACACCTCGGTTTCCGGCGCCGTGCGCTCCCTCGCGGCTTCCAAGTGTCCCCGCTGGCCCGCGTGCCGGCCACGTGGCGCTCTCGTCCCGGCTCCGGCTCTACCTGCCGTCTCGAGGGCTTTTTTCACGCGCGCCCCATTGATAAGTTCCCTGTAATCACCACCGGCCGATTAACGTAAACAACTCATTTACGCTTCCTTGCACTTGTAGACTTTTAATTAACTTGAGTGGATACTTTTTATTTTACATTTTTATGGTTGAAAGTTATAATAACTTCAATGTCCCGTTATTAATAATTAAGTGATAAAGTTAGTGTTTCCAAAATTTAGTTTTACCATTTTCGTTTTTTTTCAGTAATCTTTCTTAGAAATTCCTTGTAGAATTTGGTCGGAGAAAACCAATTAAGTTTTTCAATCAGGATTAACATATAAAGCTTATCTTTCGCCGGCGGCAATTTGCGAAAAGCATTTTTATTCAACGATGTTTTCACAACCGCGTAATCCTTTAAATAATATTTAATTCGTAGTTTTATAGCTCCATTTCTCATTTCCCTAAACTTGCGAATTCAATCCAACTTCTTGAATTAATTCAGTATTTTCAAATTCAGACCGTGTGACGTCAGAGGTGGTGGTAGATCGTTTGATGGGATTTGATTGGCCACGGTAAATGGACCGACGTGCTATTGGCCAGTCAGTGGAAGTCCATGTGCTGCGATGGAGGCCATCCAGACCCTTGATGACCAGGATAGAGCCTACAAACTCTACCACATGTATAAGGTGAGCTTTTAAAAGTACTAAATACTTAGACAATTTCTTGTATCATTTATTCGAATTTGATGTTATTAATTTATGAAATTGATGGATGATATCACCTAATTAATATTCTTAATCGATTTTAGTCACATCAAAATATAGTGCATGCGGAGATGCATGTCATAAATATATGATGTTTCACAAGAAAATTATTTCAAGAAATTGACTCAGCCGTGAAAATTGTCTGATCGACGTAGTCCTGAAAGAATTTCCTCGTGAAAGTTGACTTGACTGAACAAACCCTAGATATCAATTTGTAAATATTTTTTTTTACCTTTAGTATTCTACGGAGTAGCAGAAATATTTAGCTTTCCAGTAATAGTAGTCTGTGTTAAAAAGTACTAGCGTTGGGTCATTCTTCGACGCGAAAACTAATTAGTAATAGAGGAGCAAGAGCTCAAAAAATGTTTTTTTTTTATTGTCAAAGTATGAAAACATACCTCCTACTATGCCGGTAGGTCCTGTGGATAAATATCTACGTAACGTAAGTATACTATATTAATTAAGTGCGCGGCTTAAAATCACCCCTTTTAATTTTTTTTCTGGCACCAAGAACAGCTTTCTTTCGTCTGTGTGTATACAGAGGGGGGGATAGTTGGGATTTATCCCCTTCCGAAATCTGACTGAAAAAAGAAACGTTTTAGCCGTCTGTTTATTTATTCGCTTGCGTGTTCCTTCATCGTACGTAGGCCCTGTCATGGTTTGGCCTAGGCAAGAGCATTGGGATGGTTCAACCGGGTTGGTTATGCACAAGAAATCATGGTAATGCCGCGTTTTGTAAAGAATAGAAAAAAATTATAAACCACAAACTACTACAATTAAATTTATTTGCTGAAAAGCAAATAAAAATACCTCCGAAAAAAAATAAGGTTCAAGGCAGGTTCGCAATATCATTGTCTCCCTAGCCTACCTATCCCGTATTTCACGGGGTCGGCTACCTAATCTAGGGGATTGAACGAGGGTACTGGTTTTACCAAACCCAGAAGGAAAACCAGACCCAATTATAGATTAGGCTTTTGCCAGGTTAGTGGCCAACCTAGCTGTCAGAGTTTTCAAGCCGCCAATGCTTAGCCTCAACATTCGTTATCGGAATGAATAAGCACTAACCACGCGCTTCCGACAAGATGCACAATATACTAATGACAAATTAGATAATTAACAAATAAAAGAAAACTTACTTGGATAAGGGTTTTCATAGGTCGCACCACCACAGAGCCATCAGGTCCATCACACGACCAAAACAAGGATAACCAAACACACGAGCCACACACGTGAGCACATTTTTATTCCGAAGTAGGTATTTTATAATTTTACTAACTTTTTAGAGCATACTTCGTACACAAAATAATACGTTTTAATTTTTCACTTTATCCACCAGTCCGTTCCACCGATTTTAATATTTTTAACAACATCTTTCGATTTATTTGTAAATTTTTGTTGCACCGCTTACAGCCGCGGAAGAAATGTCAAACCCGAACTGACACTTATTTTACTTTTTTCTTGATTTAGTATGACTGCGGCATTAAAACTTTTATTCCTTTTTGATGATTTATACTTGGCAGAAAATAAATATATTATAGTCACGCTTTTCCCTTACGAAGTAGGCAGACCGTAACAGCCAAGTAAAAGGCGATTTCGCCACTCCTGAAAAATATGAAGGGTAATTTCAGATTGAAATCTGTAGCGCTATCGCTATAGTGACATTTTGATTTTATTAAAAGGAACGATGAAAAAACATAGAATGCTGCTTCTCTTCTCGGACATACTGTACAAATCAGTAGCGAGCGGAGGGGTATTGTAATTTAGGTTGCGAACCTACTGAAAATAAATGTCGCAGGATTATGATATAATCGGGGTTTAGATTTAAAAAACTAGGATTTTGATCAAAACCCTTTTGACTAAATACTCGTCATATAATCCTGAGAAAAATCTAGTATTTTGTTAAAATCCTAAGAAAATCCAGTTTTTTACCAAAAAGGATTTTGTCAAAATTCTGAGGAAATCCGGCAGAGGCGAATTGGCTACTTTCCAACTAGTCATATCAGTATCAGCAACTTTTTATGAAATGTCAAAAACGCTTTTTTGTATGAAAATAGTGAGTTATGACGTCACATTTTAGTAAATACTGACTACTCAAATCAATAACTTATATACTTTTAATTCGATTATTAAAATCTAAATTTGCATTTTTTTTTAAATGATGAATGAAATCCACAATATTTTTAGCCATCAGTTTTAAGTATAAACGTTTTGAATTTTTTAAGCTACCCAGTCAAGTACCCAACGTCGACGTTAGCGACATCTAGCCGTTTAAACGTGTAAGAAAAGAAAGAACGTATTTTCTGAATATTTATGTCGCAGGATTATGATCAACTCAGGTTTTGATTAAAAAAACTATGATTTTGACCAAAACCCGAACTTTGACCTAAGAAAAATCTAGTATTTTGTCAAAATCCTAGATTTGTTTATCAGGATTTTGTCAAAGTCCGGGTTTTAATCAATTGGTTGTAGTTTTATCTTAAAATCAATATCGGTTTTGTTGGAAATATTAATTAATTTTTTAATTTAATTTTGTTAAATCTCAATTAAAATTATTGCCATCCTTTTCCGTTCTCTCATGATAGAAAGTGACAGGTATGGACTTATATTAGTTAAGTCGCGTATTTTGCTTCCACAAATTGCTACCAATTTCCATAATGTTTACCACAAACCTAATCAAAATTGGTTTTCTACTAAATATTGTAGCATCTAATCTACTCGTACTACCAAAACTACTAATTTTTGCGAAAGTCATCAAATAGGTATCTTATTGAGATCCAGGAGTTTAATAAGATGACTGAGCGCTGTTGTAGGTATCTTTTCAAAATTTGACCGTTACAACATTTGGATTTGTCTGAAGTGTCCTGAAATAACGATTTATGATTATTATACCCTAACAAAATCTACCTTAGTGATAGTGACTGTTACGTTTAAACATAATATGTACTTCCTTCAACAAATATTACAGCGAAACACAACGCATCGCATGTAATCTAATCGAACTGCAACGCAGAGTACGTTTACGTGTTTCATATCATTGTTGTCTGGAGTCTGCACCGAGCTTATGGGTTCAGGGGGTACATAGGTATACGTGTGTTTGGAGATGCTGAGCGGCCAAACAAGAATGCAGTGGATGGAGGGTACGCCGTGGGGCGACGGCAGCGCCAGCGGCGGGCGGCGGAACCAGCGGGCGGGGGCCGCGGGCGCCCCGCGAGCGCACGCCGCGTCCGCCGCGGCCCGCGGCCCGCAACCGCCACGCAGTCTTCCCGCGCGGCCCGCACGTGCGTCAAGCGTGCCTTCACATCCTACACCAATTAAAAACCCTTCCGAGCAAACTTCAATAAAACATAGTGAAACAAACTCTCGATACGGTTGTGTACTATTTGTGCCCTACGGACGTGACTCTACCGCGAGACACTGTGTGTTCACTTGAGTGCTCCGTCAATTAAAGTTGTAATTGTATTATTTTTTTTACTTCCACGATAGATTAATTAGATTTTACATGGGACCGGAACGCATTTAATTAATGTATGGAATTCGTTGAGCCTTTTTTGGACGTTCGGAAGCAATATATCGAAGCCTTTCTAGTACCTATAGGACTTTAAATGGTAAGTTGTTTTATTATAAGTACATATAAGTAGTTTTCTTCCCACAAAAATGTTCCAAAAAAGGTAATTATATAATTTTCTAAGTAAAAGTAGATAAATTTAAGTAAAAGTGCTTCTTATTTGATCATTATTTTGCAAAATTGTAATTTATTTTTACTTATTTACTTAGAATAGTTCGTAGAGTAGTATTCCAATTTGAATATTTAAGTTATGCCTAACCTACAACACCGAATAAGTTTATTAACAATTAAGATAGGTACATTAGCATTGTAATTATGTAATCAAGTAGGTATGTGTTTAATTTACAACTATTGTGTGTTCAAATGTCAATAATTCCGCGACTCTATCTCCTATAATAAATCTTAAGAGGTCTGAGGTATTTTTTTACATACACACATATAATCACGCCTTTATCCCTAATTGGGTAGGCAGAGCAAAAACTACCTAAACAAAGGTCGTTCCGCCACGTCTGACAAGTTTTGAGAGTAATTACAGATCATAATGTACATCGCTATAGTGACAGGTTGTCAGCCCATCGCCGAAATTGCAATACACTGAAACCCTAGAATACCTTAGCTGGTTTTTACAGCATGCCCGGGAGGAGATGCAGCTGGCACATTCTATGTTTTTCTATTACTCCCATTCCAGCAGGGAAGTATATAAATATTTTTTTGGTGTGAAGACTACTAAGATTATACATAAAAGGTCTTATATCCTATGAAATAACAGAAATAACTTTATTAGTATACACTTACTGTAAACATAGAGTGTTTATATGCCTATGTATTTATTTAACTTGATATAGAAGCAACTATATCACAATCCAAGTGTTTGATAAAATACCGCTATCTAGAGCTAACTAGGGCTGGAGGTAAGCTACTTTCAATAAAAATAAAACAAATAATCATCTTTAGCAATGACATAGATTTTTAAATTCATATTACCTATTAGCCTACTTTCTGTTTAATATTTATTATTTTCACTTTCTCTGCCACACTATTGTTTGTGCACCCAAAAATCATTAAAAAAAAAAGTAAAAAATTAACATTATCGATCAAAATTATTGCGCTCTACTTTTATTCAATACTCAGATATGCCTTATTCGTATAATTTGACCTAATAGGCAGGTTCCATTGCCCAACAATATAACAGGCGGAGCAAATAAATATGGAATGTGACATGAAAATAAAATGAAAGAGGAATAGTTTGATTTACGGTAAGGAGATAAGGATTTTACTGCTTATGTAGATACGTATCTCTACTACAAATAAAAAAGCTAATACGAAAAGAGTTGCCCTAAAAACGGGAGCGTTGAACCGCGGCGAAACCTTATGAACGCCATAAGTATGTCGTACACCGTTTAACTTGCGTTATTGTAGAAGAAAATATCAGCTTTCGTCTATTGGAAAATGTTAATCATGCTATCTTGTACCGTCGGAATGAATAATTAATTTCCTCGTTCATTAACTGTTTCATTAAAAGATAACGAATTACTACAATTAAAACATCAGAAATTACACTGGCAATTCAATTAGAAATTTTTGGTAGAGCTTGTTCTTAATTTGGTTTTTACTTCCATAAACATAGAGGATACTTTTTTCTAAGTCTATAGACAGAAGCATCCATCAAAATAGATTTGACTTATACCTAAGTCAACGAATAACTTAAACTTGACTTCCCAATGCAGCCAATCCTTCTCATAGACTTTTAAAATATAGGAGTGTAGAGTCAATACGCGACGAACTCCACCAGTTCATAAAAACTGCATCAAAAAACGATCCACCTGCTCCCTTTGTTTGTATTGAATACGATTCTCCCTAGAAACGGGCGCGCAGGCACAAGCTACAACGTTGCGTCCCAATTGTAATAACATCAATTGATTTAAAGTTATTTTAGTGGGAGGAGAACAGGTCATTGACCGGCAATTATGTCCTAGAGTGGAGTCTACACAACTACATAATAATGGCGCTGGCCATGCTTCCTCGACTACGCTATCTTCGTGCGACCTTACTACGATACAACATTATCGTATTCAAAAGAACGCTGCAAAAGAATTCTTTGGAATTCCTTCATTTATTTCCAACATTAAAATAGTTTTGTTTTGAGTAGGGTTGCGTTCACCCTCTTGTTTAAAAACAGACGATTCTATTTTGAGTTATTGCTTCTCTCTACAAAGTTTATCATCTCAAACGGATCTACAAAATATTATTAGATCCAGGAAGTATAATTTTATATTGTTTACGAAACGCTCGCTGAGATTACAAACCGGCATTTCTCAGCAATATAACTTACATTATTTAGACAAATAGATACTTTTCGAACTGTATTAAACTTGCCTACTTTTTCAAACTTTCTACTTTCCACGCTCTAAAAACATGTTGTATCGTATCGTGATGCCGCGATATAATTGACAATTACTAAGAATTTATTGGTTAAAAAACAGATAACAACGCTTATCATTTTCTTTTATTTATGTCGAAGAAAATAGGACAGTAAAGTTAAACGTAAGTATTTCAAAGTAATATATGGAATGCCTGAGGACATTTACGACCCCGTAAATAAAATAAATGAGTTGTAAAGCAGGCTTGACGAATATAAATATTTTATTTATATTAACAGTGAGCAGGTTACAAAATCGAATAGCACAGAAAGCAATTATCGGCGTGTCCTTTCACTTACTCGTTGATAGTGTGTGTTAGCGTACAATGAGCGTCGGAGAGCATATCTGTCATATTAATGCGATCGGAAATGGACCGTATCGTGTTAGAGTTAGGCTGAGATTGTGGTGGTGCTCGTGGCGTGGTGTGGTGCAGCGTGGTGCGGTGTACGGGCCCGCAGCCGGTGGAGGAACGTAGGAACCGGTCGAGGAATGAGACCGACTCGCTGCTCAAGGTACTACAATGTTGATCAATCGGATTTTGGAACTAACATTTAAAACTTTTCGAGTTTCAAGGACAGATATCTATCTGGTTGAGACGTTGTGGTTATTTCAAAATTTGCCGTTAGGTACGCTGAATTTAAGGTTCAGTCATAATTAAAATAAATGTTGATTCTATTTTTAGAGATTTCTAGCAAAATTAGTTTTGATGCGTCATTCTCGTCTAAAAATGTCAAATTTGATAAAACACCCCGTGATGGACCTTTGACGTTTACCTTTACTGTAAAATAGAAGATATGTGTCACATAAATATCATCAAATAAATATATATAAAAAAATATGTTATCCAACTTAATCTAAAATAGGTATAACCTTTTTTTTCTGTTCCATATATTACACATAAACGAATCCTACGTCAATTTATGAACCTCAGATTTTTCCGTCCAATAAAGAAAGCCTATTTGCTTGTTCGAACAAATAACATTTTATTAAGGATACAAATGTAGCCGACCTACTTCATGCTCGACTTGACATTTAAAGCTAATGTATCCATCTAATAGATAAGCCTAGGAGAAAGCATTTAAGTAAGATATTGTTGTGACCTAGATTGTCTAGGGTGGAGCCAACTACGTAACGTATACAGTAAATTGTTTACACAACTTTTTTATGACTAATAAAAGACCTTCGGAGTTTTAGTGCCGATCCATTTTTCGTAATGGAATTAGTCGTATAGATTTGCTTGATAAACATCGAGACTGAAAAATACCCAACACAATGTAGTTGTAGATATAATGATTATGGATAATTCGAGAATTTATTATGCAATTACTTGGCGAACCGATATGGATGAAAATGTACGACGAAACGTCCATCTTGCACAAAAAAACGTAGGGAAATTGGAAATCACGCGCATCCTCTTCTAATGTTACGGATTTGTTGCTTTTAACATGTTCTTTGCTGACCCACGCTACGCTACAAAAAGATAAATATGCCGTGAAATGTTTGGTAGGCTTGTTCCGCTCTCTTAAAAAATATTTTTTTTCGTGTTCAAATTCAAGTACTTATAGTTATGACAGTTTTTTTTATACTGTGAATCAATGCCAGTCAAATCTCCAGATTTTATAATCGTGTCAATCTTTATACACTCGCGAGCAACGAATTCGATTCACCATCCTTTTCTTCGAACAAGCTCTCTCAATCCACTTATAACTTTCAGTTTTATACATAAAGTTTTTTGAGATAATATCAACCTCTCGCCTTTTTTAAAACAAACACAAAACTACTTTTAGAAATTAATGCAGACTTGTAACATTTTTTTTCTATTAGAAGTTAAGTTCAGAAAAAAAATCACAGATTTGATGAGGTCTAAGCTCCTCGACCTCGACATTAGAACAAGATTTTTTTCGTGTTAATATACTCACTTATTCCTATATATTCCACCTGAATTGTCTGTTTATATTTGCAGGTTTATATGTAGCAACTCTATCTAATTTGTAACACTTTAACAAAGAATATGTATTAACTGTTAATTTGTCTATTGATGCCTTTGGTAACCACCAAAAAGTTTTATACGCTCATAACATAAGAAAGACATGGTATTTAATCAAAATAATCGTGATCCAAAATTCACTGTCCGCGCTTGTATTTCCTTACTAGGAAATAAAGCTTCGACCGACAGCGTCTAGACAAGTTAAAACTATAAGCTGATTATATAGCTATGAACAACAGAGTATTGTATAGTATAGGTACGTAGGTATATCATTTTAGTTCAATCTGAATCTATTCAATCTAAAGTTCGGAACTTAGAACATACACAAAATGCAAATCAAAATTCATTTTATCACTTTATGAGAGTGTTTCCAATTAAGTTTGGAAAAAGAGACTGAATCACGTCGTTTGACAAGTTTTAATCATATATCTGAATTTTGGAAGGCAATTAAGTTATTCCAATATGTCTTTGGCACTGATCGTTGCATGGATATGATAGACCGTTGTTGTTGGTCATTCAACCCGATAACCTACCCCCAATTCCACTAGAATCCACCTTGGATTGCAAATTGTTTTAAAATATAGATTATTATCTATCACCTATACTATACCGAATCACTTCAAAAACTCATAAAGCGTATAAAACCGTCCATTGTCAGTTTCAACGAAAAAAAAAAACTTTTATATTTTTTAACCCTTAAAACGAATGAAGTGCCAATAAAAAAGCTAATATTGTACAGACAATAAAACTCGAATGGAGGAACATTGGATTGGAACATTTCACGTCGGCCATAAAACATGAATTGTAATAAATAGTGGCACAAAACAAAACAGAGAATGCCAGCTCGGCCGAGCGCAACTCTCTATTCAATATCGCAATCTTAAGAAATACTAACTGGATCGAAATTGGCGCACCAAACTGCAATAACGCGAAATAAACACTATTTTTATTACTTTTATCTGACTGAAATTTATGAAGTTAGTTTTCGGAATTGTCCTGTTTGTTAAATTGCGAATGAGATTTTATAATGTTTGTGAACTCAAATGTTACCCATTAACTGTGTCACAACTAGGTACGATGAAGGTTTGACATGCTTTTCCAAACACATTAATGTTTTTGAATAATATTTCCTGCAAGGGCAGGTATTTCTCTTCTTGTATTGCGTAGTCCTAAATTAACAATATTCATAGCAATTTATGTAATACTTAGCCCAAATTGCCATGTCATTCCCATGGATTCCATTCTTGTACTGCGTTCGCAAACCCTTCTGTCTAGTCTGGCCAGTACCAAGTGTACTGTATGATTAAGAGACAGGTACATCAAAACTGATGAAGTTTTCTCTGAATATAATTTAAGAATTTTCATAACATCTCGTATAATTTATGCAGGTTAGCATACTGCACAAGTATGTCGAATTTCATGAAAATCCATCAATTATAGGTATTTACGGAGAAAATTTCATCCGTTTCGAGCGGCTTTGTGTACAGGTATAAAGTGTTTGTCATACTCACCAAATCTGTCAGGTGGATCAGGAAGGGATATTATGGTTCGGCAGTAGACTTCATCAGGTAAATATAGGTACCTATTTCAGATATACAAAAACAAGAAATATCTAATAACCCGTAATACTCGTTAAATAAAACAATCCATAAAACCAATAGGACCGCGAAACAACAAAAACAGGTCTTTCATTACGATGTAATTGGCTAGATTTACTTTCAGCGTATAAATCGATTTTACGTCCCTCCGTCTGAAGCTTAGAATAATTTATCCACGGGAAAGATGTAATCAACAATTTACTCTGTCCGGGGGGATTTAATATTGTATAAAATAAAAAGTATAATAAAATTGATGTTAACTATCATGTCGGGAAGTTAACGAGGCTGTAGGATCGCGATCCGACGATAAAGGAATTACTTGCGTTCGGTGAAATTGTTCCCGGTTAAGGCTAAGGCATATCGGCACACCGGGAGAGCGATTTTTGAAAGTCACTGGGTGAAAAAATATAACAATACCTACTTGACTTTGCTAGGAGTTAATTCACGAAACCACACGATTTCTTTTTTTCTCTGGACAATTCTTATAAATTCTCTGAATATAATTTTGATTTCCCATAAATTTGGCGCGATCAACTGATATTTATTCAATTAAATACTACTTACTTACCTAACAAAAGTACTTCAATGTATTGCACATTTTACGCAAAAGATTTGATTAAAAATAGTTCTTCTTAAAGTTTGATAGCTCGGTCGATTGATTTCATGGCCTATTCGTTTCTTTTAAAATCATTGTCTTATTCATTACTCGGTGACTTTCGAAAATTGTTCTCCAGGCACATCGCCAGGAACTCCTGCGATGTAATAAAATCAATATCGCTACAAATTAAACGTTTACCAGAAAGTGATCTCGCTACGTTACGATTATAGCCAGTTTTAATGAAGCCATGCTGTAATACTATGTTACTTTACTAGTTAACTTATGAAACTTATAACAAATTATCTATCAGCTAGCAGAACGATTTAACTATCGAAAAAAATCATAAATAATTGTTATTATACATCTTTTACAACAGTATTTTGATTATACTTAGTGACAGATCTGGGTATCAGACATTTGAACGCAAACGAAAAATGCACCCACGTCAAAGAGTCGTCACATGTAGAGTACCTGCTCACAGAACACTATTACTCCTACCTACTTCTATATAAATATATCGTTGAACAAAAGCAACATTGCTTTAGGTACCCTATGAAGGAATATAAAACATATGAGGGAGTAGAATAAGTGAATTCATTGTAAGTCAAAAAAATCACAGGAACAAAGATTATGATCGTATCGTAAGGGACACTACTGGTCGAAACACGGACCACGTCAGGACCCTGTTTTACGGGTTAAAAACTATGACACCAAGGTTTATCGGGTTGCTCGACTGCATTTATCTTATTATTAGCTTCTTTAAGCTTTTTCAGCCCTACCATGCCCTACTAACTAAACGTTGATATATCCTATGTAGGTACAGAGATATGATTGAATGCAAATCATTGTGGCAGGTATAGGTACCTAGTTTCTCAACAACCTATGAAATATCGTCCGTCTGCTGGCTGCAGCTCACCTGCAGATCAATGGCAAGCAGCAAATCAAATTTAGCAGCTGCTTTATCTTTATCAAGATATATAATCTTGAAATATTACAGTGCCAGGTGTTACATTGCATTTATTGGCCGTAGACTGTTTATATTCTTGTTACTTTTTGTTTATTTCACGATTTCATACAATACTATGAATACATATTAGGTATGTATTGCATTAAAATACAATACATGTACATGTAAGTTGTTTCCTACTGCCTGGTTGCCTGGAAGATATCGCTACCTTAGCATTAAGGCCGCCAATTGTACTACTTTTCTGTCTAATTAACTTGTAATTTCTGTGTTTTTTGTGCTATAAAGTATATTTGTTGTCTATTTATGAAATCAAATATTGCAGATGAGAATATTTCCAATATCTTTAGTCATTAAACTTTTATCCCACTAATATTATCATGCGAAAGTTTTGATGTTTGGATAGGATGTTTGAGGGCCGTATTTATAATCAGCTCTCAAGAGTGAGAGCGAGCTTGAGTTTGTATCAGAAATGTCATTTCAGTACAAAACGACCTGTCATATCCAAACTTAATATTGCTCTCAATATTGAGATTGCTTTATAAATACGAGCCTAATTCTCGCTTTGAACGCATCGGGATGTCCAGAATATTAGGACATACGCTACTTTTATGTACACTCAAGGTTTTTTTATTAAAAAAAATTGCCATGACTTGACTTAAATAGGTATATCAACTACATAATCTAGATCATTTCCAGTGCTTCAAAAGCCACGGTAAACCGTTGTGGAACCATTACGAAAATACTGCAGATGCATCAACTATCAGCATCTCCCTAGCCTTATCCCGTATCTCACGGGGTCGGCTACCTAATCTAGGGTAATGAACGAGGAGCAAATGCATCAACTAAAATTCTCTATTCTCTGTACTTTTAGCTAAGTATATTCATTAACGAAAGTTTTGTATTGTTGCAGCGACCAGAAAATCTCGAGTCGCCGCTGTCAGCACCGCGCGACTCCAAGTGTAGTGTGTACGCTATGAATGATCAGGTTCATAACTTCTTGATAATTTACATAGTTTAGGAAAATACCGCAAATAGTCCTTCATGGTGTAGTGGTCTGAGCCCTGGCCTGGGCTCTCGATCTGGAGGTTGTTGGGGTTCGATTCCCACGGGGAGTCATACAATCATCTCGCTCTAACTACTCAGCTACAGTAATTTCTTGATCTTTCATTTCTTTAAACGTGGTCTATCCTACCTACTAGCGATGAAACGTCATTCCAATGACACAGTGACACAGATTCAAATCCTGCCTGCTGCGCCAACATTTTCAATTTATTATTTTTAGAAAGAAAGAACACACAAAAAATATTGTACAAAATTTATCCGGACATAGGTACTTTACGAAACCAGTTAAGATAGATTGGGAACAATGGCGAGCTTTATATAATAATATAATATAATAATGATAATAAAATAAGCTTTAATTACTTAAACAATATTTTGATGCAACCAAAACCACCGCTTTTGTTAAACACAACTACGTAATAAATTATTATAGTAGCTACAGACTTGCGAAGCACCTTCTTATATATGTAAGAATGTAAATTCACAGTTCAATAAATGTACCTACTATACATACATAACACGGATGACATAGGATCAAAAATCTTTTAAAATGTGTGCCAAAACATATGACATTGATTACTAGAAATTGGGGGCAATTCGTGTGCGCTCAAAATCACAAAATCTTGACTAAAATCGTTACCTGTCATTTTCTATCATGAGAGAACAGAAAGGGACGGCAATTTTTTAGTCAAGATTTAGTTGTGACCTCAAGGAATTGGTAGGTAGGTAGGTACCATTGACTAATATGCAACGTCAAACTTATATTATAGGTAATAAATATTTTGTTCCTTGTCTAAATTCAGCAAAAAGTGTAACTCTTTATTGCACAGCAGATACAAGTGTTGCATAGGTATAGGTAGTATCGCAATTAATATTTAGAATAGAACTTAACTTTTAAGTAAATATTTACTGTCCTCACTTCTTTCGCTACGAGTGGCTACGGCGTAGCAGTTTAACATCCGTTTTATTTTAAGCAAAATCCATTTTCTTAGTGAAAGTGAGACATGTCTTGCAAAATGAGCTATACTAAACTATACGGGGTGTAAGGGACAGCGTCCCGCAAACTGATAGGGGTTGCTCAGTCAACGAAACTGAACAACTACCACCAGGATTTTTTTTTCAGGAAACGAAAAAAAAAATTTGCTTTTTCATACAAAATGACCACATTGATCAGACAATTTGTATGGAAAAGCAATTTTTTTTTTCATTTCCTGAAGAAAAATCCTGGTGATAGTTGTTCAGTTTCGTTGACTGAGCAACCCCTATCAGTTTGCGGGACGCTGTCCCTTACACCCGGTATAATTTGAAACCCTGAGAATCTGATAAAGAACTTGAAAAAACATACAAAGTTGTTATAAAGAGTGCAAATTCATAATAAACCTCTTTAATATTATCTCATTACCTCCTAATTAAGTTGCGTACACGCAGCTATCATAAAAGTTCCTCAACAGCAAACACGCAATACAATGGAGCAAATGTAACAATAGCACAATTAGTAAGAAAGCTTTTTATTACCATTAACATTGTATAGGCATTTCTTATGCTGTTCTCCCATATGACTTTCATGCTTCTTCGGCTTTTTTGTTAACTTAAATACATATAACTCGATATTGTTATTTTTTATTGTTTAAATGAATTTCTCCTGTTATCTTAGCATTGAAACTATCCTGAATTAATTTTTGTGTGAGAAGAATTGAATATTTCTATAATTGTATTTAAATTATGATTCTTAAAACTTTAAAAATCGTAAAATGTCCTAACGTAAGGATACAAAGCCACCGCTCTTACTATCCCCCAGTGCAATATTGTGATGTCAAGTTGTGCTACGAACGTATACGTACGTCTGTAAACACGCTACTTCACCCACATACGAAAACAGACGTATTCAAAATAGGCGTGCTTTACTCTCTAAATAAAAAATGAAATAAAATACGTAACGGATATACGCAATCAAATTACCTGTTACCCAACAAAACAACACTACATTCTTAGATAATGCTATCGATTCGTTGAGCGAACGATTTAACTAAATATCTACTAAAATTATTGCCGTCCCTTTCTGTTCTCTCATGATAGAAATTGACAGGTATAGATTTATATTAGGTTGTGATTTTCGCAACTACGAATTACTACCATTGTTTGCTACGCCGTAGCAGCCATTTAGTACCTATTTAGTTCTCAGTGTCCTTAAATTATAAAACTATTGCATTTTTTTCTGTTACAGACCTTTCACACTCCTTCATTTGGCGACGAGGAGTTCGACATCCCGATGATCCACGGTCAGCACGCGGCGGGCGGCGTGCACGTCACACACATACAGTACACTCAGTTGCACCCCCCGCACTCTGGAGCCCCGCAGGTGAGACATATTGATACACGTAGGTACATATAGTCCGACACCCCGATGATCCACGGTCAGCACGTACAGTAGGTATACTCAGCTGCACGCGCCGCACTCTGGAGCCCCGCAGATGAGACATATTGATACACGTACAGGTCGTACAGTCAGAAACGCTTAGACCGGACCACCCCTGCTCCAAACCAATGGAGTTTTCACAGGTGTTTATTTCAGGTGTTTAGTTTTTGACTGTACATATGTATAGTCCGACATCCCGATGATCCACGGTCGGCAGCTGCACTGCACCCCCCGCACTCTGGAGCCCCGCAGGTGAGACTGGCTTCATATACTTATTTCAGTTATTGTATTGTAGAGTAAAGAACAGAAGTATTTTCTACTTCTACCTATAATTCACTACCTACGTACAGTATTATGATGATGCGGCATCGCTAAATATAAGTAGGTACTTTCTTGAGCGTACGAGTTATTATCATTCAATTACATATACATTTTATTAAATGTATGTATCTCATATCAAATGCTTTATGATTATCATCTTTACAAGGCCAGCAGATACAAATGAATGACTTATCGCGAAAATATTTAGTCATATGCAACGCAGCTAAGTAAATAAAGTTAAATCATTAGGTAAGCATATTAAATAATTTTACCTTACTCCACGTCTTTATAACTAAATATCAAATGGATACAATTCTATTGTTATCGTTAAACTAACTACAAGAAACACAAAAAAATTACACAACACAGTTACATAGAAACGACGATATCTGTCCTACTTTTTAGATTGCTTTTATTGAAATCAAATTGCCTATCCATCAATTGATTCCATTCAATCATTGTAACAGCCTAAAGGTCGATCCCAAATAATAGATAGGCACTAAAGTAGGTAGGTACCTATCCCCGTTTAAAATAAAATCTTATTGGATCCTAATATGGACCAGAAAGGGCATGACAGCATGATACAGGTAACATATCCCTCTACGAAGTAACGAAACGTTGATCAAATAAAGAAATAGATTGGTAAGGAATCCTTGAGGACCTATTGAGGACACACCTTACTAAATCTTGACTAAAATTGTTGCCGTCCTTTTCCATTCTCTCATGATAGAAAATGACAGGTAACGATTTTAGCAATGATTTTATGTGACTGTTAATAATTTCACGATATAAAAAAACTAGTAGCCAAACCAAAAAAATACAAAAAAGTTAAATAGCGGATGTGACGTAGTGGAAAAGCAGTGCAGTGTGACCATGTATAATAGGATCCTGCCACTTTTTCTATTTTATTGCATTATGTACCGCCTGGCAGATTTTGGTGACGATTGTTGATTATGCAAATACAAAAGAGTTGAGTTTAATAACAAGAAATAACCCTTTCGGCAGATATTAGCTGGCTTTGGTGGTATTTTAAAGTTTTTCGCTAGTGAGATTTTCAGAATCTAAAGCAGGTTTTTAATTTGGGATATGGTCACACTGGAATCCTGTCATGTGTCAATGTCATATGTCAATCTACCTATCGGGTCTTCCTTTCGTTGACTTCGTTGTTTATGTTTGCTTTGTTTCTCGTTAATTAATTAATTTGCTTATGTTTTAATATTATCAGTTGATATTCAAGTAGGTTCACATTATTCTTTCTTTTCTTATCTTAAATAATTCAAGTTTTAGGTTATAATAGCAAAATAGAGCTATCTTAACATGTGTTGATAATTGATATGGTTTTATCTTCTTATGTACTTCGTGGCACGTTTGTTTTGCTTAATTTTATCACTGAAACATTATTCAAACGGTTATTATAACATGTAATGTCGGTGTTTTCGGCAGGTTGGCATGATGAACCCGGCACAGGACGGGTTGGCCCCGCCAGGCGGAGCACCTTCTTATCAACAACCTTTGTATTTACAAGAACCCCACACGCCGGTTACTACACATGGGTATGTCTTTTGCTTCTTCCCTGCGTATAATAGTATTACTTCACATGTAACTTATTTTTAAAAAAATGTTATGCATATTTCAAAAACAATATTTTCTAATTTAAAATTAAATTTCGCAGCGCGGGCGCCCCGGCCGGCAACTACATGATTCAACAACAGCCTGGGGGTCAACAGAGGTTACTGATGATGCAACCAGCCCAGCAAGTGATGAGCGGACCGCCAACTCCTAGCACACCAACACAACCCTCGGGTCCTGTCTATGGGTCACCACAAAGAGCATCTCCACCAGGCACTACGAGTGATGATTCTGATGACAGTGTACCCTCCCAACATTCACAGGTACATTTCAAAATGATAAACAAAACTATGCTAATGAAAAGATAAAATTTCATCACTTTTAAATTATATCTTATTTATAAGTATAGGATTCATAATCATAACATAATCTCATAAAAGTATTACCTGTACAGTGTACAGTGCTTAAATACAATTTGTGAGAATAATTTCCTTACTAAATCATCATCATGGTTTTTACTAAATTGAGGGATGTGGTGGGAACCAAAATCAAATACTATTAATTACAATATAAAAGGTTGATAGCATTGAAAACTATCAAGTAATAACCAAATTCACAAGACATTATTCAATTATCTCATCAAAGTATATTTAGTTATAATGCATGTTCTTATCTTTTACAGAAATCAAAGCATGATCAAATTATTGCATGAATAATTTAGCATGAGGCATGAAAAATATGCTTATTTTATTATAGGGTTTAAAATTAATTCATTATTAATTTTTTTTTTAAAGTAATGCATGAGTGGACTGAACTTGTTATTGCCATTAATTTTGTTGTTTTTTCTTATTTTCATTTACTTTCACCTTTATAAATGGATATAGTTCATTGGCATAATTACTCATCTATGATTAGAATGATGCATATAAGATAGGAAAGTCTAATGAATTGGTTGTTTGTTGGTAGTTGCCTGGTGATGCGGAAAGCCTTCTGCCTATCCATTATTGCTCAGCGAGCCGGCAGCAACAAACTACACTTCATCAGGTATAGGAAAATTTTATCGCTTTCATACATACTAATTCTAATACATTTCAGCTATAATTGATGTGCCAATGAACTATATTTTCCATTTAATTGATTCTTCAATTCCTTTGTACACGCTGAAACTGTAAATTAAATAAAGATTTCTTTTAGCTTGAATTATTTGCTGCTAATAAAATATTGTAAAATTACGACATATTTATATGAAGCTATATTACAGATGGGCGTAGGAAATATGGCAGTGAAAAGGTCTTCCCCTGAGCCAATAGACAATGGAATGAATCGTGGACAAATGCAGAAGAAACCTAAAGTTCAGAAAAAGAAGAAGAAAAGGGATCCTAATGAACCTCAAAAGTAAGTGCTTATTTATGATTTATAGTGATCTCTTTACAACCTTACCTTTAGAAAAGGAATCACAACCCAGAATGCAGTTTATAACTTACTTTTTACTTTCAGACCTGTTTCTGCCTATGCTCTGTTCTTCCGTGACACACAAGCAGCCATCAAAGGACAAAATCCAAACGCAAGTTTTGGTGAAGTGTCCAAAATTGTCGCCTCAATGTGGGACGGATTAGATTCAGAACACAAAAGCGTGAGTAGGAAAAGATTTTATGTAAATGGTTAGTAATTTTTAATCTTATCAAAATTGATATTCATTTTACTGATATATAAATTCTCCACAGGTCTACAAGCAAAAAACGGAAGTCGCAAAAAAGGAATACTTGAAAGCCCTTGCAGCCTACAGAGCTAGTCTGGTTTCTAAGGTAAAAAAAAACTCTAATCAATTTTATAGCATTTTTCTTATTTCCTCAGGCCATAAAACTGTGATTCACTTGATTTTATTTCAGTTTATTATGTATAAATAGACGTGTGCGTGCTACCTATGTTTTTATTATTTACTCTATTAAATTTTTCATTAAAACATCATCAAATCTTGATTCAAATAGAAAAAGGAGCAGAAGAGGTACGAAGGTACTCATAGCGCCATCTCACTAAAACTATGCGCATCTTATTTTTCACCAAACGTCAAGAGAGGGCGCTGTATGTTCGAAAACGAAAAATGGCGTTTCGTAGCCAGTGGTGCCAAGTGCGGCGACTTGTCGCCATTTAGGCTATCTTGAAAGGTGCCGCGGCGACCAAAAATTGGGAATGGCGACTGGTCGCCATTTAGGCTATCTCGAAAAAATATTAGGCGACACTAGGCTACTTCAAGATTAAAAGAACTTATGACAGAAAAGTTGGAAATTTTCTTAGTGAAACGAAACGCACAACTATACCACAGATTAGATAGAGCATCTCTTTCGCACCACTGTGATCTATTATATTTCCTTCCTGCTGTCAGAGGACTCATGCTATATGAAAAATACTAAAACCATAATGTTAAACTTAAGCATTTTTATTTTGTCCGAAAGTTTAGTCATAAGTGTCCTTAAAAAGTATATGTACTTATAAAAACAAGCATATATTTAAGCCATCCTGTCCTTTTCGGTTTCATGAGGCAAAAAAGTAGCCATTTAGGCTATTTTTCAAATTTTTTGGGCGATTTTAGGCTACTTCACCTTTAAAAAAAATTGGGCGATTTTAGGCTACCTAGAATTCATTTTTCTGCGACTTTACGTCGAAAAGACTTGGCAACACTGTTCGTAGCGTCCGTTCCGTTCCGTCTATTGATCCGATTTGACATTTCGAAAGTTCATGCTTGCTTGGGCCGATTTGTGTTGTTTATTGTTCGTTTTCATTCAATTTATTGTATAAATATACTATATTTAAATTATTTGGTTACTGTTCTTTGTTCATAGAGGTAAGACAAGGCATGTTCGAGTCAATTTTCATTTGATACTCGTGTAAAACAAGCTTTTTTTTCGTCTTTGAAGTTTCATAACCTGCAAGAGCTTTGTGTTTATTTATAGACAGGCCTGAGGGTCAGTGCCGGTTACGAATCGTTGTAGAGCGATGCATTTTTTATGTTACATTCAAGTATAGGCAGTTACAGATTCATAACTTCACGCTTTGTTTCAAAGTAAGAGGTTGTGTGACATTGAACTTCAACTTGTTTTAGGGAGGAGAGCAAGAAAACCCAGCGATGTACAATCACACCAACAGTGCCAAACCTGCTTATGGAAACTACTACCAAGGACAGGCTTATGGAAATGGCCATTCACCGCAAGGTTACATGCCAAATGCAGCGCCCCAAGGTTACACGCCGCAAGGTTACCCCGGTGGACAGCCGCAGGGCTCTTATCCTGGTCAGCCACCACAAGGATACCCCAACCCTCAGCAGTCGCCTCAAAGCTACCAGGGAGCTATGCCTCATAATCCACAGACATACCAAGTAAGATGTACCAAGAAATTCACAACTCTAATAGCCAGTCTAAAAGCAGAAAAGCCAGCCCTAAACAATAATCAATTAAATTTGAATACATTTTAGAAAAACTTTTCTTACTTTATTGTCTTGTTTTATAGGGTATGCCAGCCCAATCGCCACAGGGCTACCAAGTGAACCCAGCAGCTTCTCCTCAGGGTTGTCAGCCTAACTTGGCACAATCCCCAAGAAGTTATCAGCCCACACAGTCCCCACCAAACTACCCCCCCAATGCTGGAGTCTCGCCACCTGGCTACAGACAGATGCAGTCGCAGTCGCCTCCCATGGGTGCTGTCCATGCTATGCAATACCACCAGCAGGTAAAGATTTATTCTATTTATAAATTTATTATTTTTATTCTGCTATTTGCGATCATTTTCAAAACCATGAGCTGGTTTTTTTTGTGAGATCAATTTTATAAAAATCCAATTTTCGCTATTTATAAACAGTTTGTAACTCTAAACATGCGCCACCTCAAAGGACCAGTCATAATTTGACTTTCTGTAAATTTATAAAAAATATAAAATCAATCTTTGCTTATCGTAGAGCAATAAATTATAATGTTAATTTTATGTTCCAGTAACATACAGTTTTTGTGTTTTTTCTCCTTTTAAGCAAATGCAACAAACACATCAGCAGATGCAACAAGTACACCAAGTTCAGCAATATCAACAACAGCAGCATCAGCAGCAGCAACAACAACAACAACAGCATCAACAGCAACAACACCAGCAGCAACAGCACCAACAGCAACAACACCAGCAGCAGCATCATCAACCTCATCCACAACAAGTGCAACAAACGCAGCAGCCACCACAACAGCTTCAGCAGCAACAGCTCCAACAGCAACAACAGCAGCAGCAGCAACAGCAACAACAACAGAATCAGCAGCAACAGCCACCGCAACAACAAGTGCAACAACCAACACAACAGCAACAACAAAACCAAGCTATAAAGAATGAACAGCATTCCCCAAACAGCAATGGCAGCGCTGGAATGCCACAACAATCACCAGATGTAAGTATTATATTCTAGAAACATACTTTTAACAATTATTTTAAGTTTCAAATATAATATTTAACATGGGCATGACCAAATGTAATTTTAGTCCTTTATTTACAGCAAAATGAGAATAGGAGCACACCATCATGCATTCGCCAGGGCTGCACCAACCCTGCCATAGCAAATAGTGAATGGGAAGATGAATACTGTTCCAATGAATGCGTTGTCAGCCATTGCAGGTAAAGACTTATGTTTCATCATTTATTTTTTTACTCAATTCTTTACTGATTTGATAGATAGACTTGAACAGTCCTTATATGTAGATAAATATGTTAGTAGCCGCGCACCAGCCGTAATTATAATAGATGTGAATGTACAGGATGTCCCAGCAGCATGGAATATATTACTTTACAATAAAAATCCTAACATAGTGATTATGTTATATTTGCAGAGATGTCTTCAGCTCGTGGGTGGCCTCTAACAACAGCAATCAGATTCAGACCTTCTCAGCAGTAAAATAAGGTGTACATATCAATTTTAAATTAGTTCGCTATGATCTTTAAAAGTACAGTTGAATTCCATTATTTCGTTATTTATTTCTCATTTCGTGAAGTTAGTAAATCGCGTTCATCTCTGTTAGATCTTTAAATGTTAAAAGTGTTCCTTTTTGGGGACATGATAATTTGACTTCCAAATTAAAACTAATCTTTACTGTGATTCATAGTTTTATTTGTGGTCCGAAGTTATGTGCGTTTTATTGTTATGTTACGAAAAAATGGAATATTTTAAGTTGATATTTTTAAGTACTTTGCAAAGTACATAAAATGCATTTAATTTTTGTATTCTCTAATGATTTATGCAAATGGAAATACTTGTAGGGGTAAAATATTAAACATGTGTATAAATCTCAAATAAAACCAAGCGCGCACCACCGTCTTCTAATACGACGTATATTATATGACATTGCGCGTACATTTCGACAAAAAGTCACGTAAGTACGTACAGCGCGATTTTATAATCGAGGTGCGCGCTAAGTCTAAATCTAAATGATTTTAGATAAATGATGCATAATATTATGTGTATACATAAACGCATTCGACTATAAATTAAGAAATAATCTTTTTGTTTATTCATTAGAAAATATAGACGATTGGGGTATAAGCTCGAAAGATAGAAAACAAACATATTATCTGTAGGTCTCGCATCAAATGTCAAGAGACTGTATTTTCTTTTGAATACCATACAAGTGGCTGTTATATAAACTGATTATTAATTTGTAAAGTAAAACAAAACTTCGCCTTAAATATTATGAAAATTTTAGACTAAACATGTATAAATAATTAGGGATTATCTAGGGACTAGCTCGAATACTGCATGGTTGGTTATGCATATTATCAGTTATATATTGTTAATAATTCAGTATTTGTTGATTTTAAATCATCGTTTACTTGTAGCATTTATTATAAACTAAACCTAATTAATATTATAAATAATCATCGCGGGTCCTACGTGAAAATGTCGACGCTTCTAGCGGCGAACAATTAGTATTTGAAAGTAGCTCATAATATGCTATAAAGTGAGAGTTATTTTTAATTAGTTGTGCTTATGGTGATAAATATTTAAATCGTATTTTTCATAAGTATAACTAGCATTATGCACTGTAAATTCCAAACTGATATTCATAGCAATACCTACTTATTTCTCTAGGAGTTGTGTTAGAATAGGACTTAGCTGGACCAAAATTTTCTTTGTATTCAAAGCGATGATATTTAAGAAATAAAATACTTTTTATTGTATATTCAATAAATAACGATTGTAAATAAACACTTGCAATAATAGAAGTAGCAATAGAGTCTACCTGTAGCGTAATAATTTTATGTTATTTATTTGGTAGTCTCGTTAGTTTCACATAGAAGAAAATTTGTCTTTATGAAATGTAAATTAACAGTGTATAAAATGTAATTAGAACAATACTTTCATTAAATTTCTTAAACAGTATAAAACTTGCATTTATTTTTATATTATCCCTGTTGCACCTGTATTATACCAAATGCTATGAATTTAAAAAATAAATAACTCCAATAAACACCGCTTATATTTTTTTTAGGGCAACTGTTAACTTTATTTTACTGGTAGCAATTTGTGATTGCAAAATACGCGACTTAACTAATATAAGTAAAGTAAAGTAATCATTTATTTTAGTGCAAAGATCCAATCCATAGTGAAAGTCCATACCTGTCACTTTCTATCATGAGATAATAGAACGGGATGGCAATAATTTTAGTTGAGATTTAGTGAAGTCGGGATGGTTACGATTCGGGCCCACTGTTGAAGTTAATTAAACTTAACGGCCCAATAATGGTTTGAAGAATAGGTCCAAAACACGTCCTTCTTTCCCAGATGACCCTCCCCCATCCCTGGGCGCCGCCGCCGACACATGAGTTAGTACGCAATGTATAGTAAATTAAACTTGGTGTAGTGTATTATGTTAGTTATTTTATTACGCGAATTACAGGTCACCAGGAGTACGTTCAGACGACCCAGTTCGATATTTATACCGATCAAATCTTATACTAGTGGGACGCACTGAACGTGCACTTTAGCCGCTGTCAGATAAAACTTCACTTCCGGTGCGCCTCTGGGGTACGTTCAGAGCCGCTCGATCGATCGAAATTTAACCTGGTTAAAAATTATACTGCCCGTTCAGAGACACGTGTCAGACGAAATTTCGACTAGGTTAATTTTTATCCGGCCCGTTCAGAGGCGCACCGGAAGTGAAGTTTTATCTGACAGCGGCTAAGGTGCACGTTCAGTGCGTCCCACTAGTATAAGATTCGATCGGTATAAATATCGAACTAGGTCGACTGAACGTACTCCTGAACGGGCCGGATAAAAATTAACCTAGTCGAAATTTCGTCTGACAGGTGTCTCTGAACGGGCAGTATAATTTTTAACCAGGTTAAATTTCGATCGATCGAGCGGCTCTGAACGTACCCCTGCCAGCCATGTTTAATTTTTTTCGTAATGTTGGCAATACTTTGTACACGTCACTTGTAACATGTCAGAACTGTCACGTTCCGAATTCGGGCTCTGAATGGTCGTCGTTACAATTACGACCAATCAGATTTCTTATAAAGATTTTCTCAATTAATTTGATTGGTCATGGTTAGATATAAGTACATTGAAAACTAACTTGCGGCAATGGACGACAGGACAGTTTGTTGGCCGACTTATCAAACGAATTTTTGTAATTCATATGTAAAAGAATAATAATTCATACAATAGTATCGCGTAATTTATTATTAGTGTCCTTTAATCGTATATTTATTTATTTAGTAATGAACTAGGATTAAAACTTACACGAGGCATAAACTTATTCACTATGATGGACGGAAACGATATATCTGCCGAACCGAGCAGAAAAGGCATTATTTCTCAAGCTTGGAACCGTATTTCCCAGGTAAATGAAATATAATCCAATTCTTTATAGATTTCTCTATAAAATGATATATCTTAAATTGAGTTTTTCTATAGTCGTATTACAGGTATTTCAAAATTAAGCTACCATAGATACTACAGCTGATTAGTGACACTACCAGAACCATTTTTCATTTAATTTCTCACATAGGTAGGTACTACAGCTAATTAGTGACACTACCAGAACCATTTTTCATTTAAAAGTTGAAATTAGTAGAGCAAAACCTTGAAAGGAAAACATATTAATTCTGTTGTAGGTGTACTCAAATTATGATTATCTCTATATTTTTTTATGACAGATCTATCAAGGTACGTTAGATAAATGGACTCCACACACACGAGCAAGATGGGTGGGCTCAGTCGTTCTCTTGTTAGTCTTTATGCTCCGAATATTTACAAAACAAGTGAGTTATTTTTAAATTGTTTGTTTCTATAATATATTGCTGTTGTTATAATTTTGAGCTACTAATTTTTTGGTAGCTCCCTCCCGACTTGTCTCCGCTTTTCTAAGCCTTGGATATAAGTATCTAAAATCCTATTATTATTAATTAATTTATGGAACATTTCATTAAATTAGTAATTAATAATTTGTAACATGTTACATACTTGAAAACTGACTGACTAATTTATTTTTTTCTTTTTTTACAGGGATGGTATATAATCACATATGCTTTGGGCATTTACCATTTGAATTTATTCATTGCATTCCTCACACCCAAGATTGATCCAGCGATGGATTTTGATGGTGAGACCAAATTGCTAGATCATGATGATACTTAAATAAATATTATAAATTTAAATAAAATTTATAATTACAGGTGAAGATGACAATGGCCCTGCCTTGCCCACACGGGCCAGTGAGGAGTTTCGGCCTTTCATCCGGAGACTACCAGAGTTCAAATTCTGGCTCTCTGTAACGAAAAGTACCCTAATAGCATTCTGCTGCACCTTTATTGAAGCTTTCAATATTCCAGTATTCTGGCCTATTTTAGTCATGTATTTTATCACTCTATTTTGTATTACAATGAAGAGACAAATCAAGGTGAGAGACTTTGTTTTCCTACAAAATGTGATTTTGTTTAGTTTAAGTAGTGATAAGGGGGATATGACATATAAAAATAATTTATGTAGCAACTGTTGTTCTGTATTTTATTGCAGGAAGTGTTGATAGAGCTTTGATAAAAACACAAGTTATATAAACATTTAGGGTCTATTTTATGATATAAGTGTGATTGTAATTTATATCTGCTCTTTTTGTTTCAGCATATGATCAAGTATCGGTATTTGCCATTCACCCACAGCAAGCCAAAATACAAAAATGTTGATTCATCAGTCACTGTGAACTGACATCACTCCTAAACAGTATGATACACATATTTCTACCCAAAACCAAGAAGCAACAAGTGTGGAGTCATAGTTTAATTATTTTAACTTAAAAAACTGTTGTATGCGAATGTTTCTAGAAATACAGTTTTTATTTTAATGTTAATTACTTTTTAATTTGTATGTATAGAGTTTAAAATCTACTTCCCTTATAATATTATTATGCAATATTTTGAATATTTGAAGTGCTAAAATGAGATCATGGACTCTTATTATTCACAAGTGCTTATGTGCCACAAGAAGGAAAATTTGAGTGTAAGGGTACCTATAGTATAGAGGAAAGTTGTATGTTTGTGATAAATAAAATACCATCCCGTCTGTATTCCGAAAGGCAGATTCCCGGCCAGCATCAAAGATACCTAGAATGTTTATAAAAGTTAAATAAACATTTACTGAATTGACTTTAAAAAAAAGTGGTGTTTGCCACTGAACTACTATTACCTATACCTACTAGCCAAAGAGGATCTACTCGTACATTTCAAATCACTACGTTATACTAGCGTGTGTGTGTTTGCAGCTATACTACATTTACTACAGCCTCGATTCGTAAACAGCTTCAAGTTAAGAGGAGTGTGAACCTGCTCCTCTCCATACAAAAGGCGATAACGGTTCCCACCCCGTCCGTAAACATAGTCCGATTCCTATAATTTTTGGAAATAAAAACAAGGTTTTTACGTTTTTATTTTTTAGAAATGTTACAGCTATAAACAGATACGACCTCTTTTAAATTCCCATACAAATAATATGGAGGTCATATCTTTTCATAACTGTACCTAATCTCTATCTCTAAAAAATAAAAACGTACCTATATCTACATCATTTCCAAAAATTATAGGAATCGGGCTGTTTACGGGGTGGGAATCGTTATCGCCTTATGTATATAGAGGTGCAAGTTGTGAAATGTTTGAGAAACCCTTCCCCTCTCTACCCCGCGGGGGTATGTTTTTCGCATGGGTTTTTCGGATGTTTCGACAGCATAAGTCTGTGGCGCGCGGCACAAGGTTACAGCGCTTGGAGTTAAAGCTTAAGGTCGAGGGGAAGGTAAGGCTCGTATTTATAAAGCGATCTCAAGATTGAGAGCAATATTAAAGTTTGAATTTGACAGGTCGTTTTGTACTGAAATGACATTTCTGATACGAACTCAAACTCGCTGTCACTCTTGAGAGCTGATTATAAATACGGGCCTCCCTGCCCCGCGGGGGTATGTTTGTCAAAGCAGGAGACACGGCTTTATAATAACTATGGGTCGTATTTATAATCAGCTCTCAATAGTGACAGCGAATTTGAGTTTGTGTCAGAAATGTCATTTCAGTACAAAACGACCTGTCAAATCCATACTTAATATTGCTCTCAATCTTGAGATCTCTTGATCTCTTGAATCTGAGAGCCATAGGCTCGTATTTATGAAGCGATCTCAAGATTGAGAGCAATATTAAGTATGGATTTGACAGGTCGTTTTGTACTGAAATGACATTTCTGATACGAACTCAAACTCGCTGTCACTCTTGATTAATTCTACTCTACTACTACTACTACTACTACTTCTTAACTCAGCACTTTGATTAATTCTTAACTCGTTTCATCAGATTGATCTTTTTTGATACCACCAAAGCACATGTGATTATTATCTAAGCCAGCTATTCTCATTTGAATGTTCGCCAACGATATTACTACGAAAAGTCGTCTGTTGAAGTAAATAATATGATCGTTTGTCATGCTGTGGGCTGTGGGTATTTTCGTCACAAGATTTTGTGCGTGTTTGTAATCAGGGTTAACTATTAATTTAATGAAGTTCCTTTGGTGTCGCACAAAATTGTGTCTCGACTCTCGTATATTTCAGGTATTTTCACAGTCTAAGATGTAGGTACAATTAACTGTTAGGCCTAGCACGCAGAGCGATTTTTTCGCGCGAATTAAATCCGCAGAAATCTGTGATGTATGGAGTTGTAAGGTATGAAGGTGCACGCACTCGCGGAAAAAAATCGCGCGAGATTCCACATACAAATTCCCCCCCGCGCCCCAGCCGCGATTTTATTTCGCGCGAAAAAAATCGCCCTGCGTGCTAGGCCTTAGGTAGGTATATGGCGCATGTCTACTATTCAGCGTGCAATTAAATGTAGGTCATGTCAGCGACACATCGTGAATTCGTGACCCACATATTTCGGAGCTCACCAACAATACAAAAGATTCATTATGCGAAACAATCTATTAATAGCTTAATAGCATAGAAACGTACAGCAGGTAATATAATTGGATAATATTAACGAAAATAATAGAGGTGTAAAGCAATTATTATATTACCCAGAAATATAAAGTTAAAAATAGTCGCTAGGTAGCGATAAAAATAATGGCGGGGTATCGGACGTACCTACGAACGGCTTGGTAGGTATGGAACAAATGTGGGATCAAACGACAATTTAATGATTATTTTTTACACTAACGGTAGGTCCTAGCTGTAGGTACTAGGTACCTAGGTAGGGTACATAAACAGAATATACCTACCTACTATCAAAATGAGCCAAAATTAAAAAAATATGACTGATTTTTGTAGGGTTAAGAAGGAAACAGTGGCTCAGCGGGTACACTGGCTCAGTAACGGTTTTGGAGCAATCAGTAGGTCTAATAGAACTCTTGTTTTTACTTACGGCAAGCTTTCGATACATGTTAGTGACCAAACTAGGCAACGGACTGCTCCAGCGCCGGTTAATTAAGTTATTGAAGTGTTTCTATTTTCATGTGTCGTAAAGTACATTTTGAGGCAAGTTTAGGTTGTGTTTTTATTGAAAATATCATATAATTTGCCGTTTCTCGTATATTTATCGAGAAGTATGGTATACTACCTAATTATTAACCAATAACTTATCTTACGAAGTCACATTATTGCATCCGTATAATCATGTCAATTCACAATGGCGAACAGGTGAAGAGTGGCTCATGTTTTGAAGGGACACAGTGACTCACGAGCCAGCCATTGAAAAATAAAGAAACGTCATATTTATTAATACACTAAAATATTGTAAAAATATAATAAATATTGTACCGGTCCACAGTGGCTCAATTTGATAGAAGGAATTTTTGAGCAACTGTGTACATTTGAGACACTGTTCACAATTTGGCCGAGCAACTAATAGTACCAGTACACAGTGACTCAATTCGCATTTCTTATAAAACGCGGTGTAATTCTGTCTTGGTAGTTGTTTAAGTAGAATTGTCAGTGCTTAGAGATGGCTATTGAATATAAGGGTCATATTATAAACTCACAACATTCTGTGATGAATATTCTTGAAGTTATAGCCCGTTGAAAAAAAGTGAGCCACTGTTTCCTCCTTAACCCTATATTTTCTTTTATGTTTTATGAATTGATTTGTGTTGATTGTGATTCTGAGACAGGGTGTAAATAATCGCATATTTTTAAATTTCAACGAATGGTTTCTTATACTTTTCTAAAAAACAAGCTGACTACCAAGCAAATACCTCCGTTTTGAGCGGCCCTGCCCAGCAATCACCTTTGGTGACTGTACCTACATTTGTACCTACTCGCTCAGTAATCGGGCTTTACAAAATCAAATAAAAAACACTTATATCCTTTAGTTTTATTAGAGAGTTGCGCAAATATTAGAAAACCATCCTTGTACCAGTACCAGTACCACCAAACCACTGTGTCCTGAAAAGTTCCTTTTGTGAAAAAGATACGTACTTTTACGTCGTGTCGTGTGTAGTGTGTATTGTCGTGTAAATTCATGTAAAATAACTCGCAAATCACGCAATATGGTCGGTAATAAGGTAATAAGAAAATTCGAAGACTCTCATGCCACTGTAATATTGTTCCAAGTTGTTACTCATAATATCTGTAATAAGTTTTAGAGAAAATACACAAATGCGGTTAAAGTAACATTTGGCGAATTTTGTAAACCGCGCCTGTAGAACGCTCAAAGGGCACGTTCACTTTGAAACGCTATTGGCGCACGCAGCCGCAGATCGTAAGATTTCATTGGAACAGCATTATTTTCCTATAATATAGTTACAAAAAATATATGAACGATCCACTGCTTAGTTCAGCTTATTTCTTCATAATCAAAGCGACAAAAGTAAAATAATTTATTTATAGATTTTGTTTTTAATCACAGTTCGCCCGGCCAGTGTTACTATATAATGACATTTTCAAAAGTAATAAAACGCGCTCGATATCCCTGTTTATTTTATTGACCACTCGCCAGATGTTTGCGCATTGTTTTCCAGTGCGCAGTGCTACTTCGTAAAATCGGGATTCTGTTTTAGTATTATATCTATTCTGCCATTTTGAAAATAGTGGCGTGTATGGATTAGACAGTGTTTTTTATGTGACAAATATGTCCGGGAGCAATGATAAAGTGTCGACTACGCAGCGTATGATCCAAAGTGTCGCGTTCCCACCCAGCCATAAGCTCACTATCTCGGAGGTATTCGATGAAAAAAGTGGAAAGCCTCTGCCAGATGTTCTGAAGCAACACTTTATCTTAGAAGGTCGGATCGAAGAAACTGCGGCGTTACGGATCATCCAAGATGGTGCCACCCTCTTACGATCAGAAAAGACTATGATCGAGATAGATTCACCGGTGACGGTATGCGGGGACGTCCATGGGCAATTCTACGATTTGATGAAACTGTTCGAGGTGGGAGGCTCGCCCTCGTGCACCAAGTACTTGTTCTTAGGTGATTATGTCGATCGAGGTTATTTCAGTATAGAGTGTGTTCTCTACCTCTGGGCTCTCAAGCTTGTGTACCCGAAGACGTTATTCTTATTACGCGGCAACCATGAGTGCCGTCATTTGACAGAATACTTTACCTTCAAACAGGAATGCAAAATCAAGTATTCTGAGAAAGTGTATGATGCATGTATGGATGCATTTGATTGCCTACCTCTGGCTGCCCTGATGAACCAGCAATTCCTATGTGTGCATGGCGGTTTGTCACCGGAGATCAACAACCTAGATGATATTCGTAAACTAGATAGATTCAAAGAACCGCCTGCATTTGGCGCTATGTGTGACCTGCTTTGGTCTGATCCTCTTGAGGACTTTGGCAATGAAAAGAATGCAGAACATTTTTCGCACAACTCTGTCAGAGGTTGCTCTTACTTCTATAGCTATGCTGCCTGTTGTGATTTCCTTCAAAGGAACAATTTACTGTCAATCATACGCGCCCATGAAGCTCAAGATGCTGGTTACAGGATGTATCGCAAAAGCCAAACCACAGGTTTTCCAAGTCTTATCACCATATTCTCTGCCCCCAACTACCTGGATGTTTACAATAACAAAGCTGCCGTCTTAAAATATGAAAACAATGTTATGAACATCAGACAGTTCAACTGTTCCCCTCACCCATATTGGCTGCCCAATTTTATGGATGTCTTCACCTGGTCTCTTCCATTTGTTGGTGAGAAGGTCACAGAGATGCTTGTGAATGTCTTAAACATCTGTTCTGATGATGAATTAATGACCGAAGGAGAAGATGCCCTGGAGGAAGCAAATCTCAGGAAAGAAGTCATTCGCAACAAAATCAGAGCCATTGGAAAGATGGCTCATGTGTTCTCTGTGCTTCGTGAGGAGAGTGAATCTGTCCTGCAGCTGAAGGGACTGACTCCGACTGGCGCCTTGCCATTGGGAGCATTGTCTGGCGGCAAGACCTCGCTAAAGAACGCCCTGCAAGGTTTCTCGCCAAATCACAAGATCACCTCATTTGCTGAGGCCAAGGGTCTGGATGCAATAAACGAGCGCATGCCGCCGCGGCGCGATGGCGCGCGCACTCCGGAGGCTACCACGCAGGAGAAGAAGCCACAAGTCAACAGCAATGCACACTCGTGAAGTGCTGGTTATGATTTCTCTTCAATCCTTTCTATACAATCCACAATTACAGTGGTAGTGAAATATGTGTGAAGGAGACTCAAGCTTTTGGATTGATATTTCACTTTAATAATAACTAGGTGGATTTGAAGGGAATTGTCATTATAGATACAAAATATTTTAAATTTGGATTTAACTTTTTTTCAATAGTTGAAATTAAAATTTCTCTTAAGATATTACCTCTCGATATTTAAATATGTCAGATCTGCAGGCAACAAATTTATTTAGTCAATTAAATATAAGGTATGCACATTTATTTATAATGCGCTGCACTGTTTAATTTTTGGTAATGTAATTTTAAATTTTTCATATGAAAAGACATGATATTGTAATGTAAATTTATTCAGATTGTCTACTTATACTCTACATTGTTATCTACATTAGTGAAAATTAGACATGTCTATAATTTTCAAAGCATAATTAGCTGTGATATTAAGCGAAGATCAATGTATTATTTAATAGCGATTCGCTAGTGAAGTACAGGCATGTTCATTGGCTAATCATGCATTGAAATGTGTAAAGTAAGTGGGAAGTTCTCAGCTTGGGCGTGTCTTTATATTCTATTAAGTAATACAATTAATTATGTACTATAATAGTGTGCAGCACATGGTGTGTTGTTGCCGTGCGTGTGTGCTGTGTAAATATGCCTCGTGCGTACACACACGTTATTGCAGCTTTAACACTTGAGATAAATATTACTCTCTTTAATATCTTTGCTACAAGTTGTACTTAATTGTATTTTATTGTACAAAATATATTAAAATTACTATCTATGAACTATTACTTAAAAATTAATTTATATTTGGGTGTATGCTGGCCCCTTGTTGCCTGCATGCAGCTAACTTGTATGCTGGAACATCACATATTAAAACTTCTTAGTCCTAATGTTTCGGTATATAAGGTGTAGCGGCTAGTCTAATTGCAGATTTTCTTACAGCTTCTATTCCAAATTTCACTTATAAGGTATAAAATAAGGTTTAATGACCTATGCACTGTTGGAAAATCTCTTTTGGTCTGCCAAATAAATAATCATTAATCGATGCAATAAGTTCATATTGTGAATACTAAAAGTGGCTTACATCATTTTTCAAAGTCAGTACCTACTAAGTATTTTATCTCAATTCAGTGTGTAGTCCTTCAGTACTTTTAAATAAATTTTACCTACCTATGTAAAAACTAACAATATATTTAATTTTATTTTGTACTAATCATGGGAAGTGTTGTTTTATCCTTATAAAATATATTAACATTGAGCTCCATATATTCTGGTTTTAATTATATCCTGTTATCCTAGATTTACGACAGGTTATATCATTACATCTGTGAATTTTATGATATCATAAAATTCATATCATAAGTCATACAGCATAACATAACCAACATGATTTTAAAAAGTATGCCAAGTGCTAATTTCCATGACATGTTAGATAATTTGACTGTAACAACACCTATGTTCAATAAACCAAAAACCTTTGAAGGACATTAACCAAAGTAAATCGTAAATATCGAGATTATCTAGTAATCGCAATGTCTACGATTTCATAAGTAGAAGAAAAGGTTGATTCTATACTGTCTCACAAGTTACTAGAGAATGTCCATAACAGGGCGATAATCTACACTAAAAAATGTGTATTCCCAAGGCAATAAAATAGTGTTCAAAATAAAAATGCGAATAAAATTGTTGTAGTAAAATTTATTATATTCAAATCATTTAAAGTTTTTAGTCTTACTGAAAAAAGAAAAGAACATTGTAGGTAGGTATCACACTTTTAAAATTAACTCACAAAAGATTTAAACATAAAGAAACTGAACTTCCTTAACCAGTCTTATGTACCTATCTAGGTACCTATATCAAGTAACATAAAATAAGTCACATGCCATACCTACTTGTAACAATAGGTTTATTTATTTCTATTCAAATATAACTTCTTACAAACATAACGAATATTCAAATCATGCAATGGTGGCACAGTATTCTCATTCAAATCCTGTGGAGTGGCAGAGAAATTATTCTTCATACATTTATGTTCATCTTTACAAACACATTCATTTGAAATCTTAGGTGAATTTTCAGTAATTTTAACAGAATAATGTGACATAGGATCCCTGATAGTATTTACACTATCAATATTGGGCATTAACATTAGGTTTGAGCTAGGTATAATAATAAAAAAATAAATGGTAAAAAACACAAGTAGTTGGATTGGAATAGCAGTAGCCCAATATTTCTGAGGATAGTAGAAAATATTAAAGTAATGAAGTATATGATCTGGTATGAATGCCCAGGCGCAATATATACACAATATAGTATTACTAAACAAATACATGAAAAATCCATATAAGGACCTAGCGGGAGTGGGTGCTGGAGTATGCTCAGGCATGATGGATTAGTTTCCTTTTACTTTCTTAATACTTACAACTAACTAAACTGTTCTATTGTTTTAACTATTAATATAATATTTTTCAGAACAGAATTCACTGCAACTCTTAACATTTTCAGTTCAGTTCCATAGAAGTTTCTGAAAGAAAATAAACGCTTTGTCAAAATATAAATTTCAAATTGAGTGGTAACTATAATAAATATATGAAATAAGGTGTTGAATGGTAAGACAAAGCCACAGCCTTAATCTGCAAATGAAAAATCAAGGCTTACTGAATGAGTAATTTTGTTTGACTATGACTTTAGATAAGCTACATGCAAGCTTCTATTTCTTTACTTGGTTACTATTTCTGTGTAGTTTCATTACATATTGTTATTAATAATTCCCAAAAGATAATGATCATTGTATGTGAAAATGGGGTGGACTGAGTTATCAATATGTAAACAATAAGCAAAATACTTACATGACTAAGTTGGCTTTATCAGTAGTGAACATACGGCGAATCTTACTGCCTTTAAGCTCCTTATCGACGGCTAATACTTCTTGAGCTAAACAAGCAGTCTCATCAGAAGCAAATGGGATAGTAATACATCTGAAAACAATTAAAAATACAGGAATATTCCACAAAATATATAGATTGCAAGTTAGGTTGTGATTTTTTTCCAACACCCGAGAATACCGCACAAATATTTGCACTTACATATTTCTTTCCAAATTCTCTGATACTTCTGCCATTATTCGTGAGACAAAATATTAAATTGCAATAAAATCACTAGCATTTTCAAAAAACTACCTATTATTTTGAGGTTATTTTTACTTCCTATATTGTCCACATCTTCAAGGAGTGGCGCTTGCTTCGCATCGCACTAGTTTTGAGTAAAATTATGATTGGTTGGTTTTTTTTTTGGCAAATCAAATACACCAATCATTGAATCGGAATTTCCAAAGTTGCCAACATAAGAAAACAAAAAAAAAGTAATGTCAAATATTTCGACCTTTGACTACTCGTCTCGATAAAAATTCCGATATAAAAAGGTCTGATATAAAAAATCGAGAGGAGGGAGGGGCTCAGTTGAGATCTTTCCTTTTTTTTGTGGGTGTGGTTTAAGAAAAAGGGTTTAAGGTCATCGAACGATACTAATTAGTATTAATAACGAATTAATAAAATATTAATACGTTATTTCTCCTTAAAATTATTCTCGAGCCTTAGCAAAAGATGAACAGTCAGTCTTTGTGGTCATGTAGTTTGTGGTGGTCTCAGTTCGAGTCCCATGTAGACACACAAAGTATCAAAATATACAAACACATTATAAATGAATAACTAAGAGAAAAACACAACAATAAGTAAAATATGGTAAAATATAAAAAAGTCCAACAAGGGCGGACTTATTGCTGTCAGGTCCTCCGTGGTCAAGTGGATTGATCCATGGGCTTCCGATCCGGAGGTCGTAGTAGGTTCGATTCAGATGTTCATAAGGACACAAAGTAAATACTATAGCTTCATTGTGTGATGTTTTCCACAGTTTGGTTAGAGTCTGTCTAATGAGTCGTTGCACACGGAAAAGTACATCGCTCGCAGTGTAGGACTCTTAAAGACAATAGTTACGTCTTAATTAAAGGCTGGATCTGTGTCTGTAAAAAAAAAAAAACCGGGCTTCGGAGGGCAAGTTAAGACGTCGTCAGTCCTGGTCTTTGTCTTCTATAGTGGTCGTTCGTTATCTAAACCATGTCAGAGGCCTACTATTAGTTGTTCCTAATAAGAGGCTTAAAAATAATGACACCAGGGTTTATCGGGTCCTTCATCATCGTCGACTCGAATACCCACGCGATACAAAAAAAAAACATTTTTTTAACAAATCGATTTGACTCTATCTATCCATCAGTTTGTTTAGATTTAGAGCAAAGCAGGTTGAATTGCCTGAATTGTCTGACGAATTAAATCATTCCGTGCTACGGAGCGTACGTTTAGCAATCGGTTTCGGTCTTGCCAATGCGACGACTTGAAGTCTAAACAAAACTAACCTTGAACTACGCCTACTCAAACCATATCAGGCACCTAATCTGTAATAGATTATGGCATTGCGAATTCGATGCAAAAGTTTCGTAATGCGATTGCAAGATGACAGTAGATACCTAGATACCTACCTACGTACGAATGAATTGGTGGAAATACACACTTGCTCAACTCCTGGGGTGACGGAGGACGACTTCCCCGAAAAGGATGCTTTTGTTGCAAAAGTGTACCAAAAGCTAATGCATAATTGTACAAGTTTAAGAAGATAACCAACCAAGTATAGGTCAGCATTAATATACAGTGTTTCTTTTCTTGTATTAATTTGTCCGTAAGCAAGTAGTAAAGTTACCTTCTTTAAACTGCCTACTAGCATACGTAGCATGGTTGGTGTAACGAACACAATCATAGACAAGACAGTGAATGGACTGACTTAACGTGCACTTCGAAACACGAGGTATCGTTTTTCTTGAAAGAGAATGAGGTGAAAAAGGTGTAGAGAGAGTCGAGGTACCTACCTACCTATAACCACGTATTAAATCGGAAGAACCTCGAGTAGGATCCGAGATTCACGCAACAACAATAATATATTTAACTTTTTTAAACATTTTTTTATAACTTACGACCTTCAGTTATTCATGATGTTGTTCGGCTGTTCGGTAAGTCATTGCACTATAAATGCACTACCTAAATATTTTGCTCTTTATAATTTGAACCGGTTTCAGTCTCTACCTTGACAAGATTCTTTCCGTAAACAACTTTCAATAAAATTATGAAAGTAATAAGGATATCCGATTACGGGCAAAAATATTTGGTAAAAATAAATCATCTTGCCCTGATGATGATCAGTGTAAAAGTCAAGTTTCCCGACGACTATTTCTTTTTGGCAAACGATGCACCAAACACCCTTTATAAACGGACCTAGTAAAATTATGGTAGGTAAGTAGTTCCGTCCTAATAGCTCCCATTACTTTACTCAGTTGAATTTATAAAGGCAGGTACGTGGTATCCGGCATAGATGTCTGTATGATGAATTTAAATTTCTGTTCTGGGTTTAGAATTACTTAGCAATATTAATGTTGTGTTTGGAATTCCGGATATATTCAGTCACGACTTTACCTTTAACGCGGGGCAGGCAGAGCGTCTACCAGCCTACAAGAACAAGGCTTTTCCGCCTCTGTAGCTATAGTGATCAGCAATTTACATGATCTGATCAATGAGGTAAATCTTGTCACTTGTATGTTTCACGCAATAATACCGCATTATTGACAATAACATAAGTTATCTTATAAGGGGCGTTCGTTGCCCAAGGATTTACATTCATTTCACGGCAGGCGTGGGAGAGCAAAACAGTGTCACTTAGCTTCATTCTCAGTTCAGATTGAAGATAGTCCTGCAGCGGGAAAGTAACCTGCTCGCTTTACTTGTGTTGTGATCAAGTAAATTATTTAAAGTTTAATCCAACATGAAGCCGAGACAAAGTTCGTTATTAATGTTTCTGGTGCGTACTGTTTAGAAGGGAAGGGAAATATTTGCCTTTCTATTTATGTTAACTGGTCCTGTTTGTGTGTTTAGGTGGTTTTGACCGTGCCATTGACTGCGGTGACAGTGAATTCGGCGTTATGCCCTACGAATAAGATCGCTCCTTACCGCAGGATATCCAGGAGTTGGAATGGGTACAACGGCCGGACCCTGGGAGCTTTCTACGACCTCCTGGCACCTGGAGGGCCGAGCCCTGGCTACGACCCGGGTTTGCAGGAGGAACCGCAAAGAGACGAACCGGATGATTGTGGTGATATAGACGATTACGATGAACACGATTTAAGTGCTTGTAAGTATTAGGACTTTTTTTTACCTGTATGGGTATTTTACATAATTTTGTTTATAGTTTTGAAAATCTTCTAATGAATTCTAAGTCATGCTTACGGGATAAACTTTTTAAATTTTTTTTTTACTTTTTCGTTATTCAAAGAGAAAAATATACACGGGAAAGAATTACAAAAAGCTACCTAGGTACTATTGATTTAAATTATTTGCCTGTGTGCAGTCGAATAATGTCCTACATTTTAATGAGTTATATTAAAAAAACTTTTAAATACAACAGTATGGAAGAAAATAGAGAAAAATTGCTTGCATGCCGATATGCAGTCGACGTAATTACAGAGTAACGCTACCTATGCATTAAAGCCGACCTCATTTCTTATTTATCAAAAAGTAATCGCAGGGTAATAAAAATACATACATACATACATATAGTCACGCCTTTATCCCTAATGGGGTAGGCAGAGCGTAAACAACCGGTAATAAAAATATTGCTCCATTTTCCCAGTAACTCCAAATTACCCGAACTACCAAAGAGGCGACCAGTACGGCTACACAGACAGAGATAGCCGGTTTTTCTTTGGGCAGCACAATCAACAGGGTCAAACGCCCCCTAGACCAGGGTACCCGCCACAGGGCAACCCGCAGTATCCGCAGCAGCCCCAATACCCGCCCAACAGGCCGCAGTACCCACCAAATAGGCCGCAATATCCGCCGAATAGGCCGCAGTACCCACAAAACAGGCCCCAGTATCCGCAGTACCCGCCCCAACAGCCGCAAAGACCGACCCGCCCGCCTTACTCATCAGGAGGATACTTCGAGAACAACTCCTATCGACCACCAATACAACACTATCCTTCAGGTTTGTATTTTCAACATAAGGAAAAAAGTTTCCGTTAAGACTCATTTATTTTAACGAGTTATTATTCGTAAAAAATAATACTTATTACAAATACTCATTTTATCATAAAACATATTTGATTCAAAGATCTTGGTTCTTATAATTATGTATTTTGAGAACTAGGTCACGTTTATTATCCGGAATATCGGGTCGAGACTGAATATTACTTTCGTTATCCATTCAATCATTCATCCATTGAGAGGGTACATTTTTTAAGGGATATATTTAACCGTGCAGCAAAAAATTTATCACACATCAATTTGTGTTCATCAATCAAATTTAATCTCTTTTCCTCTTATATACGGCTAAAAACTTATCCGTAGGCAAAAATATATTTTTTCAGCAGAAATTTAATATTTTGCAGCAAATTAACCCGGACGTACATAAAAGAAACTCACACTTGAGTCAAAATAATTTATTCCTGTATCACATTACTTATTTGGGGTGCAAAAAATAGGTTCGTTAGGTACAGCCTAACCTAACCTGGTGCTTGACGCCAGGTTAGGTTAGGTTAGACTAGTGACCACAACGCACGAGCCGAGCGAGCGCAGCGAGCGTGCCGCGGCACCGGTCGGCGATATGCCAGAAGCGACCTTAATAATATCTATCAAACATTTGGTTTTTTTTCTAGGCTGCATACCTGCATGACTTTTAGATATCTAGTGATGCATCAAATCATTTATATGCTGCGGAAATAATAATATTTTGCGGAACTCGTTTTGCTGCAGCATAATTATTTTTGCTTAAATTTTAATTTCGCTATAAGAAGTGGGTATATTTTGATAATCGTTTAAATACTACCCGTTTTTTAATTGGACATCATTCTTCTTCAGATTTTTTTTAGATGCATGAATATGAATAGGTCGAAAAAGTTAAAAGTTAAGTTTTATAAATTTAATTCGTAACTATCGTAAGAAGCTACCTATCTAACTTCTTTAAATTCGAACTGGAGCCTTAACACTAGATTAAGCCAGATCACCCGTTTCATATTCATCCTGCCTATATAAACATATGACTTTACGATAATTTTTCTTCTCTCTTTAGACGACATCAAACCAGTCCACGATGGAGTCCAGGAGCCGCAGACAACATACAGACCCCACGTGGTCGGGGGTCCAAGCGGTCACGTGATTGGAGTGTCACCTGTATCGGTCCAGTTCCCCCAGCAAAGACCAACAAGAAGGCCTGAATACATGATTACAAGAACGCAAAATTACAACCAGTATCAAGATCAGGGAATAAAAACACCTGCGCATGACAGGTACCCGCAACCGACGACCCAGCAGCCATATTCCTTCCCAACACGACCGTCCCGGCCTAGGCAAATGAATAATAATGGTGGAGGTATTTTAGGGTCTTTTCTTGATTTGTTGTTTAAATAATTAAAATAAGAAAATTATAGAAACTGGACTTTTTTTTTGGCAATCGTCAACCCAGATTTGGGGACACTTCTGCCAGTGTCGACTATGGACTTTTGTTTTCTTTTTCTTTTTATTAAAACAATAAAAGATGAAAAAGTACCGAAGTAGAGATCTCTTTGTTGAGAATTGCTCAGATTCAATATTAATCTTAAACTTCTATTAAGAAAATACGTTTTGGCAAGCAGATACTTAATACTCGTGAATTTTACGGTTGGATGCGCGGTTATCGCAGATGTGACCCGCCTCCAGCTTAAAACCTATCTAAATGTATAACTACTTTACTTTGCCTAACTGCCTCCTTCGGCCTCGCTGCCTTTTTAGGGCGGGCCCATGACGTCGTACTCGATTAAATTATCTAAGAGTACGGTGAACCGAGTTTTTGCATAAAAGTCTAGACGTGTTTGTTTGAGTACTACATATTTTCGTACTCACAGTACCGCACATAATTATTTCTAAAATATTTCTCATATTTTGGATAACATCTAGGTACGCGGATAAACGAGCTATAACGTTTTTAAATATTTTATAATTTATTTAATAAACAAGTATCAATATAAAAAAAACATCCGGTAATTTTGTTCTAGTCAAAGAATTTTCATAAATTAAAGGACTATAGTAAATAAGGTCATTAAATTCTTGGAGTTGGATCTTCCCTATCTTTAAATTTAAATTGCTAAGTACGTAGGTATAACTTGGATCCATTATCATCATTATATTAAAAAAAGTATTGTTACAAAATCCATCATATTATACGTAGTAGCAACCGCAGTAGTTACTGCGACTAATAGTAGAGAAGAAAAAGTGAAATGTCTGCACAATGATAAAATACCTATGTGCGATTAATACCTGTGAAGCTAAATTTGTGAAATGCATTTTTTCTTTGAATGTATATTTTTATCTTTAAAGTCTACTGACACGCCCGATACGAGATAAGAAAGCTAACAGATGTGCTACTTTTTGAATGATGCACATTTTGGAAATTCCACTTTTACTTCAGGCACTTCAGTTCAGGCTTTAGACAAGCTTTCGCACATTTCGTCATTTTATCTCGTGAATCTCGTGATGCGTGAGATATAATTAGATTTACAGCCTGATAAATCCGGTTTGAATCAGATCTTACTTACTCTCTTCATTTACCCTCGTTAAAATTATATAATTTTGTGTTATTTTAACAACAGTTATAGGTAAGACCTTAACTCTTATGGAAGGCCCTCTTCACGGTTAAACACTATCTTCATCTGCAAATCCATTTTGACGGATAAAAATAGTAGGTACTAGTGCTTATGTTTGTTACGAAAATAAGGACCTCCCCATGGACTTCCCGTAATAAATTAATCAGATGTATAAAAGGTTAATTTTTTGCCATGTTTGACCTCATCATGGGCACATACATATTTCATGAGTTTGGGGGTCTCAGTTTTACAGATACACCTTCTACCTAGGTATGTAGATCGCTGCTTCAAGGTGACTTCGTTTCTTTCGCTCTATATCCAGAGATGTAACATAACACGACATGTTTTGTTACACCAATAAGCTACTATTGTGAATATACATTTTTGCACTGTGTGTCATCCTTATTTAGTATGTTGTAAGGTGACCTTTCATTCAGCCGTCTGGCGTAACTGGCGTAACCTACGATGAAAATATCATGCCTCAACCTTTACCTACACGAAGACATCTCATTGTTTTGTCTATAGAGTTCCGCCATGGTTTAGTCTCCGTATGGTATTGAAAGGGTTAAGTACCTAAATTATTTACAGTTTGGTGTAAAAAGCACCAAAGAAAAAACCTACGTTTTTTCCTCTTAATAGACAGCGCGTGACATCACTCATCCTGGACAATGTTTTAGTTCGTTTGTCTCATTCATTTAGCAAATTAACTTTGTATTGAAGCTAGGATGATCTGTCTGACCATTCTAATGTAGTGCGGGGCCTGGCAAGTCGGTGTCCTCAGTGCCATGTTTTAAAATGAGTGCTAACAATACAACGAAAATGTTCATAGTTTTAGTAACATTGTTTATCTATGTGCTGGGATGTGCATATGCAGGTATTTAAAGTTAAAAGTTATTAAAGTTCTTTTTATTGGTCTCGTCTGCGTAAAATTTGGATTTTTCCTATGTCCAATAACTAAAAGATTTATGAATCCCTATAGAACCAAACCCATACATCGAAGCTCTGAACGAACGACCATGGAAAAGCATTCAGCGCTATGTGGAAGTCAGGCCTGGAGCCTTCATATTCTACTGGCTGTACTATGCTGATGGCACTGCAGTGGATGCTGACCGCAAACCTCTGGTCATCTGGATCCAGGGCGGGCCAGGCTTTGCTGCTTCAGGACTTGCCAACTTTGCTGAACTGGGGCCCCTGGATATGGACATGCAACCTCGTAACCATACTTGGGTAAGAATGACTACGAAATTGTTACCTAATAGTTTTTGTTTTTAGGCCGTTTAATCCGATGAAATGAAACCAGTTCCTACATAACATAAACACGTACACTTTATATCTCGCCTATTTATATCTCTTTCACCATGTCGGAAAAGATTTGGGATGTTTTTGATGTATATTTCTATCGTCAGCCCATCCGCACCTAAATTGTTAATTAGGTAGGTAATCATAATCACTGAAACCGTCGCTCCCTCTACTTATTGAATTTTGCTTTTACATTTTCGGCTTATGTAAATTCTATATTTTATTCGCCCACAATTTCAAATTATCCACTTAATTAATACATTCTTAGCGGGTTTAAACACTGCTGCTCTACACTCACCTACACCAGAGTTTATTGATCCCTGGCTGACCTAGTAAACTGCACCTGAATAAAGTTAAGCAGAGGTCACAGCGGTTGGCGGCTACGGTTACCGCAAGTCCAAATGAAACTTGACGTGTCTGAACTAAACTAGGTTTCCGTATTTCCTAGTACCTACGTGACGTGGGTCATTCGTTTTTTTACAGGCAGCAAATTAAAATCACACTTAAACTATGCTCTCTCGTGTTCTAGTTATTGAAATTCGAATCCTATAGAAGTCACAAAATTGGTAGGTATATCATTTTGTGGGATTGTTTCCAGCTTGGTTATGACAATGCAATCTTAATCACGAGGGCAGTCAAGTCAAAGTCCTGTAACCCAGAGGCTATTCAGCTACGTACGTTACCTGATAGAACTATTGCCGCTTAGTGCATAAGACCGCCTTAATTCCGTCTCATACGGCCTCAGTTTCATAGGGTCGTTCACGATCTACCTACTCGACATGTCTTTTTCGTTTTCAGGTCAATGGAAGAAACGTGTTGTTAATAGACCATCCGGTGGGAACCGGGTTCAGTTACGTTACGGACAAATCTTTGTATGTTAAAACTGATAGAGAAATGGGTAAGAACGTTAATTTATTAGGTTCCATGTTGGAAGTTCGCCACCATAGCATAATAAACTCTCTATAATAGCGGATTTACATATACACAAAAAATAAACTCAAAATAATTTAAACGTTAGTCCTTGACGAAACATATTAATCGGTTTCAAACCGAAAGAACGATTCACAGAACACATTGGTGAAACTTCTGATGACTTTGAAGCGCCAAATTCATTGCGTTTACGCAACAATTAATTCGCGATGCTTTTTATTCCCGTTCTCAGCGCTTGACCTTCACAGAGCCATAAAAACTTTCTTTCGGAGACACAAGCAGTTTCGCAAATCGCCCACTTACGTCGTCGGACAGAGCTACGGGGGAAAACTGGCGCCCAGGTTGGGATGTTACTTGCATAGAGTGAGTATGAGTACGAGTACCTAGGTACAGGTAGATAAATGGCGCTGGGAGTGCTAACGACTTCACTAATCATCAGTGATTGCCTACGAGTAATCCTCCCATACAAAATGAGTCAATCAAGCCGCCGTGACACATTTTTTATGGGAAATCCATATTTTTTGCTCTATAGTTTTTTGAGGAAAGTTAGTTCTGTTTCATGGGTATAGTTTCGTCTCTACCTACAGCTTTAAAACAAATTCTGTTGGGATGGTTAGGTACTACTAAAGTTAGTCAGATTTATTTAATAGCACGGTCGCCTTATGGTATCGTATATCGTTCTGTGTTGTTATTTGCAATAAAAAAGATTTTGTGTAGGTTTATTATAATTTTTTTGTACGATCTTACATGAATTTGCAGGCAATTGAGACTAAGCGATTAAAGATGAACTTCAAAGGCATAGGAATCGGAAGCGGATGGGTAAATCCGAAAGAAAGCTCTTTGATGCAGCCTCAATTTCTGTATACAACGGTAAGAATACCTATCTTTAAATAAGTAGGAATACTTAAATACAGAATGATGTTAATAATGTGATCATGTTACGGATCGAGGGTATATAACCTGACATGTGCATATTGTGCATTGCATGTACCTAATATTTTTTTTATGTCTTTGTAATTAAGTTTATTTTAGCTTTAATTTAGTTGCTTTTGCTCTCGCTCATAAAATATTGAACTATTACTTTCAATTACAGGGTATATTCGATCAAAAGTTGTATTCGAAGACTATGAAAATAGTGAAAGATGTCGGAGAATACGTCGACAGCAAAAACTACATGCTGGCACAAATAACCCAAATCGATCTTTTAAAAACGCTCTCTGAATGCAATTTCGAGATTAATTTATACAATATAAATAAACCTAGTCCTTATCCAGCGCTAGAGAAATTAGCTAAGAAAATAAATAAGTTTGTGAAACCAACACTTTCTGTAAACCAAAGTCGTGTATGGAACTACATTTCGGATGAAGTTTGGGAGAAATTAACTGCAAACCATTTACAACCGTCTACTAAATACTGTAAGTAGGTAATTAATGTTCGTATATAATGTTCAGTTATTAATCCTGGGTTTAATAACCATGTAATTTCTAATCAGTGCGACATTTTCTAGTGCTCTACTTTTTACTTTAGAAGCTTCCGTTCAGCTTTATTTAAAGCTAGTTTAGGTTGGAGATATAATCCAACTACATGTGATGTGTGTAATTAACTCTATATTTGCATATATGATGCTTGTATTTCATTGTTATATATAACCCTTTATTACTTCCTTATTCCAGTAGAATTGCTCCTAAACAATACTAAACTAAAGGTTGCGGTTTATAATGGAAATTTAGACGCTGTTACTCCTTTATCAGGTGAGTGTAAGGTAGGGATGCAGGTCTTTCTTTATTTAAGTGTATTGTATTGTCATACTCATTTGATTTTTTTTTAATTTACAGGAGCATCAAATTGGGTGCACAAGTTGAGTTGGCACGGTGCGCAGGCGTTCCAGGATGCCGCAAGAATTCCAATACGAGGCGAATACAATGGATTTTACAAGATGGCTGGACGGTTGTCTTTTTGGGGCGTGTTTCGGGCTGGACATTGGGTGAGACCCTCGATTCTACATATGTTTTGCTAAATAAGTATTTATTGATACTTTATTGCTTATTGTCTGAAATAGTCCATAAACGCTATCGGTTTAATAACTAGGTACAGCAGCACAAATAACTTTAATGTATTTTGTTTATCGTCACACCCCCATTTTATGTCTATAGTCCGTTACACACGCCCCCACTAATTTAATTCTTTTCGTTTGTCGTTACACACACCCCCAAAATGTTCCAAGGAATACTCCTTGGGAATACTGAACTGAAAGTTTTTTATTTCTACTAAATACTTCAATATGAAACCTACTCTACCTACCATGTATAGAACCATAGCACCGAGAGATGTTTTATAAAGATTCCCACTAGTTCAGTCAGGTGGGAAAAGGGTGGGAATAAATGTGTTTTTGGCTCGTGTTTTTTTAGCAAAGCAAGCAATACTTTGGGAAAGGTTTTTCTGTGTAATTCCGGTCTTTTATTGTATTATATAGTTTGATTTCTAACTATCTAGGTGCCGGAAGAAAACCCAGAGGCGATGGAACACATACTAGACCATCTGATGTCGGACGACGTATACTCATACTCTACCAAATAAAACCATGGCATTCTTATTCTTGTAAAAGATTTTATTTATATTTCAAACACAATTTTCTATGTACATTACATTGTAAAAATATTCATTCTTGTCTTATTATTTATGGATTCATTATTGTTATAGGCAACACTTATAACATAGAATAGAAAAATCATACTTTATAATAATTAAAGAAAAACTATTATGAAAAAATAGACAATTCATATAATTTAATTTAAACAATAAGTACAGTGTAATTAATAATTATGCACTCAATACGGATGCACGATATTAGATCCCTGCTATATAAATATCAACATAATAACTTAGTCAAATGGCATTTGCAGTATATTTCCGTAATTTTATTCAAAATGGCGTTGATTCATTCATTTATACTTTCTGTCGATCAGCCTAATTTCATTGCATTGTTTATCAGAATTAACGTAACATACAGCGGTTTTTCACTGGTGACGTATATTTAATTAATTAGAGAACTTATTATTACCAAGTCAAATAAACTCGAAATACATAAATTCATTGTTTATCTAGTGTTGACGTATCACAATAGGTACGTCGCGATCGCGAATAAATAAATCGGCGTACCTTCGTACGTTTGTAACAATATTTTTAGCGTTTTAACGGCGCAGTAAAAATAGGCCGAACGATCGACGCGCGAACTCCGGCGCCGTTAACGGAACATAATTAAATTTACGGCTCGACCGGGCTACACTACAGACTTATAAAGTATGTATATATGTATGCATATAATCACACGCCCTCGGCTCTATAACACAATAGCGGGAAGACGGGGGCCGCTCGCGTCGCCCGGCGCCGCGCGGGTTCCGCACGGGCGGAGAGAAGACAGAAGCGGAGGTATCGATTCGATACGAAGAACGATTACAACAAGGAGAGTCAGTCGGAGATCAGGGGACCGAAACTACAATTCACAAGTAGCTGTAGTTTTAGGAAATAGGCCTATGGAATCCGCGGCGGCGTCGGGGCGGTTTAGCGAGTGATTGCGGGCTTAGCGGCGCGGGCCCCAGGCGGCTGGCGCGGGGGCGGGGGCGGAGGGCGCGGGCTGCGCGCGCGGTCCCCCCATGGTGGGGAACTCCTGCGTGGAGGCGGTGTCGGGCGCGCGCTGCTCCCAGGGTCCCCCCTTGACCACGAAGCCGGCGGCGGGTGCTCCTGCGGCCGCAGCACTGTTGGCGGCGGCGGTGGCGTCGCCCGCGCTCAGGTCACCGAAGTCGCCGAGGGAAGGTGCGGCTGGCCGGGTGTATCGGTCTGTGACGTCTTGCAGCTTGGGGAAGAAAATTGTTGTTATAACGTGCATCAAAGATGGAATGAATTATAATAATCATCAGATAGATAAATATTTAAATTATTTTTCTATTTATATTTTGGTGTATTTTATGTTACTTATATTGATTTGCATACCAAAATAATACATGGTTTTAAAGAAAATAAATGATCTTATCTTATTGCAGTGTACGAGTTTCCTGCACCGCTTTAACTTATCACGAAGCAGTAGTAGCTTGTGTTTGTATTGCATAAGTTCACATTACGTCACAAGTTGTTGAAGAATAAATGATTCATTATTATATCAGATCTATTTCCTACTGAATCCTTACACAAGTGAAGCGAACTTTTCTATTTAAACTGCAACCGATTACCGCTAAGTATTATGTCGTGTAAAGTCTTTGCAGCGGTTTAGCGTGACGAGTTCATATTATGCCGTGCAGGTTTTTTGCATGCAGTACTTAGTTTCAACTCATAAAATCAATAGGGCTTTAGTGTCGGGAAATATGTGTCATTCGTTACACAAATGACTCATTTGTTATAATGTGTGTGAAAGAGAACGCGTTACAAGTAGGTCACAGTGAAGTGAGTCAATGCTTTGAATATAAATTAGTCTATGAAAATAAAATATGCAACATTCTGAAAACCTCTCTCATAAATAACAAAAAGGAGATAGAAATGCATCGTGAGTTTCCTGACTAGGCCCACACTGCCCAGAATGTACGATTAAAAAGAGGAAGAGCATAAACTTATGTATGTATTCCTTAGCCAGGTTGAACAGTTGCTATTTAGCGTCGAGAAGTCATCCTCAATATTTTAAAAACGTTGCGAAATAAACCCTTTTACTGATCTGTTGACTCTGCCTATTCCATATGGGGTTACCATATGGGGCAATACCGTCAACACATATTAAGCCGTCATTTCTGCCAGTATCATGTGCTAAATATGTCCGGACCTAATAGGGCTTTTACTAAGTATTTGTGAACTCACGTATTCCTCAGCGAGGTTAAGCAGATGCTCCTTAGCATCAAGGACATTATCTTCATCTCCCGCGATGATGACAAGGCTGTCGTCCTGGTTCTTGGGGAAGCGGATGTCCACTTTGTACTCGTCCATGATGCGGCGGATGTTCTTGCCGCGGAGACCTATGAGCCGTCTGTGCACGCGAGGGTCGATGTCGACCTCTTCGCGGAATTGGTTGTCCTGTAGCAAAGGCCATGTTAGGTTAGACTGAGGTGAGAGATAAGGATAAAAAAGATAGATGGTGATGTACCATTTACTTCTCTTTCTAGGCATACTGTACAAATTGGTAGAGGAACCTGAGGGTTACGTTGTACTGCTTAAGCGGTACCTTTGTCAGTACAGCATTAAGGTTAGACTGCACTAGAGCGACAAAAGATTCTATGTATGAGATATACCGCAATGCAGCGGCGCGACACTGCGCAGCAAAGTTGCTAAAATTGTACTAAATGGAGTTGCGTCATCGTAGTGTGGGCTAACCACTACACATTTTTTTTATAATAACCCGCAACAAATGGTAAACACGGGTATTTAGTGGTCATTGCCATTATGCCTAGCCCTGTATTCCACAGGCGTGAGTATAACGTATGTTACTCACGAGTTGGTGCACGATGGCCATGATGGCGTCCTTGGCCTGGTGCGCCTTGTCCTCGTAGCCCTGCACGGTGATGACGTCATCGTCAGGCTCCCCCCTCTTCGGGAGGTTGATCTGGACTCCGAAGTCGGTGCGGATCTTGGTGATGACGGCGCCTCCCTTGCCGATGACAAGTGGGTGGTATTCAGGGTCCACTTTGAATTTCAACTCGTATGATCTGCGAAAATAAAGGATCTTTATAACTTCTGCCGTCTAACGTCTGCCACAAAACTTTAAATAAGTTTGGCAGATGTACTAAATTTTGTAAAAAAGGTTCAAAAATCCAAATAAATTTATTTTTCATATTTTTTTTCTAACCTAACCTAAACATTGAATTTTTAAATCACTTCCTCTGGACATCTCTGGACTAGAAACGGAACACAAAATGTACCAGCCGCTTTTCTTCCAGGAGTCCAGGACATACTGTAAAAGCCAGTAAAGCGATTTGAGGGTTTCGATTCCTGTTACAGCAAGCAACACATATTTCTCTCTGAAAACTTGTCAGTAAATAATCTTACCTGAGAAGTCTGTCCTCCTTCTCTTTCTCCATTTCGGAGATTTTCTCAACGAGGGCTTGTTTGGCTTTCTCTACATTCGTAGGTGTACCCGTCACCTGGAAAAACAATACATTATTATTCTTTGATCATTATAAAAATCGGTAACGATGGAGGTCTGAGTCGATTTAGTGGTGTGGATGGTAGTAGTGTCGCAGGGAAATTACGAAACCAGGGATTTCGCGAAATCCCGGAAGAAGGCGTGATCGGTTGATCATTAGGCCATCTTACTGAAAATTTTTAGGGATTGGTCACACTAGACGATATTATTTTATCAGTTATTTATTTACAATTTAGTTTTATTATTTTATCTATATCAACAATTTCCTCATTTCACTAGACAGAGTTCAGTGAAATAAGAAATCCCTAAACATTTTCAGTAAGAAGGCGAAATGATCAATCGATTACGATTTCGCAAAATCCCTGATTGCGATATTTCCCTGCGACAGTAGTTTTGTTAATAGTGGTGTTGTGGTATAACAATGAAACAAAGCTTTACTTATAATTTCTAGTAAAAAGTAACTGGATATCAAAAGAGATGTGATGAATTTCAGAGAAGCCATAATGTGGTTCAGTGATATTTGGCAAACAAACATGTAAGTGTATTTTAATATTGTAGCGTGGGTTCTAGGACGGCCAAGGACAGTAGTCTCGAGACCAGCTGGTGCCTCGCATTAATCTCGCACCGCTGCAAAAGCGAATTGTGTACGAACACAGACGCTGATCGACGGTGCATAACTGCTGGAACATGCTGTTTTCTTATATTTGACGACTTTTAAGCTTTGATTTATAGTTTCAGTTCTAAACTAGTGTTATTAGTGGTGTTGGTGTTTTTTTTAATAGGCATACTACTTGTCTGCCATCTCACCTGGTGGAAAGTGATGATGCAGACGATGATGGAGCATGTTTGCCTATATAATGGCTATTCACTCTTGCCTTGAAAAGGCCCAGGTTATAACGTTCCGGAAACAGATCCGCAGGCAGGGAGTGTTCTAATTGGTTATTGTAGTGGTGGTATCATTAATGGTTTTTTTTTCTTGTTTTACCTTGACGATGTCGCTGGAGTCGTCGTTGGGCGGCAGTAACACGTGCACGTCGTATGTCTGCATGAGCTCGCGTCTCTTCTGTCCGGCGAGCAGCTTGTGCAGCTCATTCGGCACTTCCACGTCGATCGTTATTGGCACCTGCAAACATGAAATATGTTAAGATATGTGCGTTTTGATCTTGTATCGTCGTCGATAATTCCTATCCAGTAAACCATGTCAGAGGCCTATTAACTGCGCTATTAGGCGGTTTAAAAACTCTGTCATCAGGGTTCATCGGGTCTATCGACTCGTAGCCATAAATGAACCTGATATGATAATATCTCGCTACCTATAACTATTGTTACCATACTACTTACTTGTTCAAGCAGAGCTTTTTTAGCCGCTTCGCAGTTCTCAGGCCGGCCAGTAATCCTGATGATGTCATTGGGCGTTGGTTCAGCCCCCTCTTCAGTCCTGGCGGGGATCTCGGCGCCTTCAGTGGTGTCTCTCTCGGGGAACTTGATTTGAACATCGAATTCAGCAGTAATGTCCTTCACTTTAGTTCCGCGCGCTCCCATCACGGTGCGGTGGTGCCTTTGTGGGATCACGCACTCGATTGTCACCTATAAAATGAACATTGAAATTATTTTTGGAAAAATAAAATACTATGGTGCACTGTTAATACCAAATGGCATGACGTTAAAATGATAGTTACGGCAATGAATGAATATGTAGCCAAGAACAACTGCATACAAATACAACACAGATTTATTTGCCTTAGTTAGTTTAATGGCCATAATAATGACAATAGACTATCATTTGAAGTCCTTTGAAGATTTGTCTCGCACGCCGCCATAGGCGTCGTAACGGACGATAAGGTTGCGTGGGTAATTTGATGGCCTTAACAAGTCTATGCAAGCAGTATTACACCGTACCTTAGCTTCAAGGTCCTCAATGATCTCATTGATGCGTTGCTTGGCAGCCTCAATGCAGTCCTTGGGTCCCTTGAGCACGACGCGGTCTGAGTTGACTCCCTGCCGTGGGAAGGAGATCTGTACTCCGCCGCAGTCGTCGGCGATGCGGCGTAGAACTTCACCACGACGCGCGACAAAGTGTCTGTGGTGGCGCGGGGGGACGGTCATCTCGCCTTCAGCCACGTTGCTGGGGGGAAACGATAAACTTGGTAGAATCGTGATGAAGACATTTTCTTCAATTTTGTAAGAGACTGTTATGATACTCTCTAAAATCACCTGAATGGAATATGAATAAAGGAGTTGTGTTATACACTTTCAAGCATCTTTCTATATTTGTAAAAGATCTCCTGATCCTTTTCTTACATAGTAGACTACCTATTATCGATGGCGTCTAGAGGCCACAGTGTGCCCCACCTCTCCCCGCCGTGGGTGAGCTTATGTAGACCTACAAAGAGATAGAATCTAAAGCTTACCTGATCTCAGCAACAGCAGCCTCCAACTGTTTCCTGGCGTTCGCGACCTGCTCCTCCCTTCCAATGATGTAGATAGCTTCTTTATCTTCATCTTTCTCCGTGGGGAAGACGATCCTGGCTCCGGTCTGCTCCCTGATCTTCTTGATGTTGGCGCCGCTCTTGCCGATGAGGAACTTGTGGTGTTCTGGTTTGGCGCGCACGGTGGCGGTGTGTGACGTCAGCTCGCGTTCCGTTGCGTGCGCTAGCAGTTGCTGCTTGGCTTTTTCTACGTCATCAACTGGGCCCTGGTAATACATAGAACAGTTGTGCATTGGTGACTTGTGTTGTAGAGCAATGAACAAAGCTTTACCAATAATTTCTAGCGAAACGTAATGCTATGAATTTCAGAGAGAATTATTACTGAAGCCATGTATGGTTGAGTGATACTTTGAAAATATAAAGGTCTATTTTAATATTGTAGCGTGGGTTCTAGGACGGCCAAGGACAGTAATCTCGAGACCAGCTGGTGCCTCGCATTAATCTCGCACTGCTGCAAAAGCGAATTGTGTATAAACACAGACGCTGATCGACGGTGCATAACTGCTAAACCATGTTTATATACATGCGTTTAAATGATGATGTGTTTAAATATACGGGGAGTAAAAATAATGAACCACTTTCCCTGAAGAACATAGGTTGAAATATGAAAAAATATAAAAATTGTCCTCTCATACAAACGGTGTCAGTGGCTTGAGTGGATTTAGTCATTTTTTTAAAATACTTCGACCTATGTTCCTTGGGAAAAGTTGTTCAGTTTCAAGGTTAGGCTCACCCTAAAGTTTGGTCCGGTAATATTTTTACTCCCAGTATAGCTTTTTCATTTATAGGCTCTGTTCTAAAAACTGTGTATCAAAATACCATCTTACCTTGATAATGACTTTATCGCTGTCGCTGTCCGCGGGCGGGAACTTGATGAGCACTCCGCCGCACTCCTCCATGATGGAGTGGATGAGCTTGCCTCCAGCTCCAATGAGGGAGTTGTAGTATTTAGGCGCGATGGTTACTTCTTCAGTTACTATATTAGCCTTCTCATTGTGAATCTGCTGTATTCTTTTCACGGCTTCTTCGACGTTTTCGCGCTTGCCCCGAACAGTGATGACGTCACTCTCGTCACCTTCTGCTGGTAAATCGATAACGGTCTGTGTCTCGTCCCGAATCTTCCTCAGGTTGACGCCCCCTTTGCCGATGATGAACTTGTGGAATTGCTTGAAGATCGGCACTTCTTGCACGTAGGAAGATTCAGCGATCTCTTTCAGCAGTTTGTTCAGGTATTTCTCGCACTTTTCGATGTCCTCTTGCGGGCCTCGGAGTTTGATCGGGCTTCGTTTCTGTCCCTGGTCGGGTAACGAGATCAATACTCGGTCGAATTTCTCGCGGATCTCTTTGATCTTGTCTCCTCGGACACCAATAAGAGACTTGATGTATCTATGGTCGACCATGACCTCCTTGGTCCGCTCGTTCTCCAGTTTGCTGACCATCTCCCTGAGCTCGCGCTCGGCGTCGGTCACGCCCTGGTGGCTGCCCTCGATGCGGATCACATTGTTACCTTCGTTTTCTATTATGTTTATAACTACACCAGTCTCATCCTTCAGTCTGTTAACTGGAAGAGAATACACAGCATGAGAATGTATGTTTGACTTTATGAGAAACATGCATTATTTTTGTATGTTTTTTTTTATTGATATGCTACTGGTCTAAAAACTACTAAGCATAAATTATTCAAAAGGTAAAATAGGCTGGACCAATGGGCCCACATGGTCGACTAAGGACTGATCGTCCTATTCCAGGGTAGGATCGTGCCCGCCTGTGGGGACATATATGAGCTTTTTTCATTATTCATTTACCCGACGAGCGCCTGCAATGACTCAAATGTCGAGGTTTTCTAGACAGAAAACTATGTCAGTTTAATTCGCGCACACACGACATTTGGAGCACTGAAATTTGTTGCACACACACCTATTTATAAATACACTTATTGCTAGAACTTACTGTTAGATCCACTCTTGCCAATGATGTGCTTGAAGAACTTAGGGTCGACTGTCAGCTCGACGTAGGTGAGTGTGGCCAGGAGGTTCTTCACGAAGCTATCTAGTTCCACCTGCGCGCGCTCCACCTCCTCGGGGGGGCCGTCGATCTTCACCTTGTCTTCCGAGTGGGTTATGTCCACGTGCACCTTTGGGAAAGGAAATGAAACATGGTGAAGAGTACCGATTCCCGCAAAACTGATAGAGGTTGCTCAGTCAATGAAACTGATCAACTCTCACAAAAAAATTCTATCCGAAAATTAAAAACAAAAGAATGGCTTCCCGATACAAATTAACTTATCGAGGTGGTCATTTTGGTCATGGGAATTTAACTGATAGAATTTCCAGGTGAAAGTTTTCCATTTCCAGTTTCGTTGACTGAGCTGAGCAACCTCTCGGTTTGCGGGAAGCTTTCCCTAATACCCGTCACCATGAGGTTCGTTTTCTAAGCGTGGGTTCAGTGGACTTTTTACGTCTGACTAGATCACTAGTTAATTACGTCATTCGCCGATTCAAAAACCCACACGATGATGAAATCGCGTAAGTCTCCTTCAGACCTTCCTATCTGGAGAGCCAAGTAGGGACCTTAAAATCGGTATTCTAATAGTGAGTCTCTGTTATATTAGAACCATTGTAGCGTGGTTTCTAGGGCGGCCAAGGACAGTAGTCACAAGACCAGCTGGTGCCTCGCATTAATCTCGCACCGCTGCAAAAGCGAGCTGCGTATTAACACAGACGCTGATCGACGGTGCGTATGAATATGTGATGTGATAGGTGAGATTAGGATATATGTAACTTTGTATTCTATGTGTAACGTTAGCGCCATAAAACGGAAAACTCGTCTCCAAACATAGAATACAATAGAAAAAAAAAATTAGTAATAAATTGACTGGTCAGATTGATTGATCAAACGTGGCGAAAATTCCTTATACTAAGGGATAAAGGCGTGATTTTACGTATAAATTGACCTTGAAGGAGATCAGTTTAGCACAGGTGACTTGAACACGCGATAGCTCAGATGTTTAAAAGTTGTGACTCGGAGCGCAAAGGTCGCGGTCGCAGCTCCAAATAGCGAAGATTTTTTTAATTCTATGTATAGGTATATTTCATATTACCTTTGACTATCATTGCGCATAACATACCGACATGCGGTTCGGAACGATAGTTAATTATAATAATGAAAATAGAATTGATTATAATAGGAACAGGATATGACAATTGATAACAATGATATAATGTAATAATGGAAAACACGACACGGCATTCAATGTTATGTTCTATAGATATAAGCACAGGATATAAGTACTCTTACCTTAGAGAAGTCTTGGGTGATCTTCTTGATGTTAGAACCGTTTTTGCCGATGATGTACTTGTGGATCCAGGTAGGGGCATCAACGGTCGCAGTTTTAACGGAATTCGCCTTTTCACATACTTTCGACAAAGCTGCGAAAGAAAATAATGACTGAGTATTTTAAGCTTTAATAATAAAAGCAGTATTATCAGAGATATTAATCTCATAGAGTAACATTTTCCACAGAGTATGTCGGTAGGAACAATTGGTTATTGTTGATAATCATCGAGTATTTTTTTTGGTATAGATATAAGGATCCCTAAATATTAGATAACGAATGTTAAAAATACCTATTATGACCTATTTTGAGAACAGAAGTAAGTAACCGTAAAGTTTATGATTCGTATATGCTCGAAACGTCGTCGAGGCATAAGCCTTCGTGTTACATAAACAAATAAGCCGATAATATTTATAATATTCACTATTTATGAAACACTACTACAGAAAACAGGATAATGTCACGCAAACAAACGCGACACAGCTGCCAACGCTCCCTAAAGAAAGACACATGCGCCATAGTATCTATCACAGCGCAATAATATGAAGATTGTCTCTATACTTTCGTATTATGTACGGCATTTCTTACTGTAACCCCAAGTAACATCACTTACCCAATCCAATCTTGTTGTGGGGTCCATGCAGGGTGATGGTGCCGGTGGTGGAGTCCGGCGGCGGCATCTCGACGGAAACACCCGTCTCCTTGAGGATCTCTTGGATGGTGGTGCCGCGCGCGCCGATCACATACTTGTGCTGGGATTTGGGCACCTCCACGCGGACTGTCGAGCATTTCTTCACCTAGTTTGAAGAAAAATTTACTTATTTATGAACAATTTTTTGATAATGTATTGTTCGTTGGTCTGATTTGCAACGCTCTCTGAAAAGTCGCTCTAAGTTGTCGCAGGAGAGGTTGATGCTATTACCCCATATAAGAAGACCATATGACAGAACTCACCATATCTTCGTAGATTTGTTCGATCTGCGCCTTAGCCGCCAGCACACCGGTCTTCTCCCCCGCTATGACGATCTCGTCGCTCTGCGTGGACGCGGGCGGGATGTGTATGCGCGCGCCGGTCTCCGCGGCGAGAGCCTGCGCGCGTTCGCCGTACGGGCCTTGGATGAACGGGTGGTAGATCTTCGGAATCGTAATGCGTTCCAGTGCCTTGCGAGACTGAAAAAAAATGCAAATTGCTTTTAGACTTAGCTCGAGACAAATACAAACACAATGTATATAACTGTTTGTATAGTAAATGGCAAACTTTGAAAAACTAATAAAAATAACACACATTTTATTTTTAAACTTACTTGTTCCTCAGAGCACACCCTGATTTCATGTTCAGCTTTCTCGATACCCTCCTTAGTGCCGGTGATGGTGATCAGCTCGCTGGTGTCAGCGATCCTGGGCACGTTGATCTTGGTGGCTGTGACCTTCTCAAGGTCCTTCAGCTTCTCCCCTTGCCTGCCCAGGATCCAGCGGTGGTGCTCCTTAGGGATCGAGATTTGCTTGCTTGCCTAGAGTTAAATAAGTTTAGGTATATAAATAGGAACGTAAAGTTTAGAAATGCTCTAATAAACTGTCTCTCGATCGTGTTATAGTCTAATATAATTTTCAAAAAAAAAAACCTTCTTCCTTTACTAGACAAGGTATAAATAAATCAAAGAAATGAAGTTATTTCCTATTATGATTTACCGCCCGCTTTAGCTTTCTATGTATTGTTTACATAAACAACAATACTAAATTATCTGAAATAATTACCAGAAATAGGGCATAAATTTAAAACTATCAATATAAATTCCGATTTCGAAACACGTTTATCTTGGGGTCATACAATCGGCGAACTCTTGCGCTATATTATATCACAGCACGTACCTGTTGCTGAAAATGAGATAGAATCTGGCGCCTAGCATCCAGGACAGCGGCATGCTTTCCGGTGATAAGGAAAGTCAGGCTTCCGTCCTTGCTGGTGGAGATTTCAATGTGCGCGCCGGTGTCCTTGGTGATTGCCTGACAGGTCCGCAGAGACTCGCCCTCGCCGAAAGTGTTGGCGTTGTCGAGCTTCCTCTCTTCGTACGGGACGTGGAACACCTAATTTGACAGTAAGGACATAAATGTACTGAAAACGGAGATCGGAACGCTGCGATCACACCTTCCTAAATCGACGAGAGTTCGGGAGCTTCGGTTTGACCAATTCAGATAAGATCTGTCCTAACAGCTACACATACCGATTTCCTAGTTAGTCTCTACAAATTGTAAACTATAATAGGCGCTTAAGTCAAAGCAGAGAGCGATTTTAAATTAAGAATGCATGTGATGAGCAGTATTACGGTAAAACTTTTTTAATATATACTCAAAACTAATGCCATTCTTCAGAGCTGATTTATTAGTACAGTCTGTAGTAAGTAATCATGTCAGAGATCCAGACTAGTGATTAGTCTATCTGACCCTGTTTTCGAACTTTCAATTGGCACTCGGTTCAACGACGCATAGGTTTAGTTCAACTTACTGAATTTTCTTTCACTTAGTCAACTGAAATATGAATCAAGTTACTAGACCTACTGCAATTTAAAGTTTCTTTAATGCACAGAAATCTGATCCTTTAAAATTTAACGGATCATCATGCGTATTATTTCATTTCTGATTAAAGATTATAAATATCTATCTATGCATGCATATACAAACTCTCTTTCTCAAAATCAAATATAATAATATTGGTGTAATAATTATAACCTGAGCTAGAACTATGACTAAAAACAGCAAACTTCGTACATGATACAGTAAATAAGTTCTGGTATTAAATCAGCAGGGGTCTTCGACAATATTTAGCTGATGAAATAGTATAGATAACAAAAAATAAATTACTAATTGTTGGATTTTCGGAACATTTTGATGGTGTGATAAAATCAAATTGTAAGTATTAAGAACTTTCGATAAATAAGAAACACGATTTATGTTTCGACTAATTGTTCTTATCTACGAAATAAGATATAATATTTAATAACATGCTTAATTTCCATACACCAAGCCATCTAGCTAGTTCACAAACTAGTTCTTATCAGGAATATTTTAAATTATTTACAGTACAAGTTACAATATAAGTATGTACCATATCAAATTGGAAATAACAGTAACTATGTAGCTAAAGTTGATAACAAAATCTTTTATACTGGAATGCAACAACATATAAATATCAGTGCGATTATATAACCTGTATTAAAAGAACATGTGGATTACACGTTGTAAGAAAGCGCGCGGCAAATGCGCTACGCCATATGTTTGGCCAAAAGTTTTATATTACATTAGACTGCCAAACCATTAGTCCACATGGTGGCCATTGTTAGTCAATTGTAAGCAATTGAGTGATAAATTCTTCCTGGCTCGGTTGGGTAACATTATTCTCTACTTCAACACAATAGATAGATTCAATAAATTCAATGATTTTTCGGGTTATATAAGTTATCTTTATTTATTTATAAGTATTTTTTTTTCTATGAAATAATTAAATACCCTTTATACTGCATAAGGCTTTTTCAGATGATAATATCGTGGGATGATTTGATAATGCGATATCTTCTTGGGAAAATGTTAACCAATCAGAGGTCTTGTTATGAGTTTCGTTTCGCTATATTATCTTTTTCAGTAAAATTGAGAAATGTTTTCACTAGTGTCTAATTATCTGTGTTTTCGAAATATTCCTAGAGTTTTCGCGAAAATACCAATTATCAAATTATCCTACGACATATATACGTATAGAACTTCAGCTGGATTTTTTGCATTGGAATTTATGATAATTAAAATCTAATCAGTTTAAATTATCTATCTAGGTATAAACCATTTTAGAGTATTAAGTAGATAACTTTCTTTGCAATTTGTAATATAAGCTATTTTAGTTTACAGTTTAGCTAAGTACTTTCACTTTTGAATGTGGCAAAGCAAGTAACAGAGTTCTAAATTGTTTTCAATGGTGATCAATCTAGGTCAAGAGATAAAAATATATATGACTTTTATAAAAAAAGTCTAGGAGCTTTTGGTAGCTTACTTCTAGTTTCTTATATAAACATTTAGATGCATACATTTGGTAGATTTACTATTTGTCTACACAAGAAAGTTTTAGAATATTTTATTGATAAAATCTATAAAATATGCTTATATTGAGACTGGAGATCAACAGATTATAGGCAATCATTGATTCAAAGTTGTGTCATAATTTTGTATGTTTTCAACAGCACAATTTAATAATAATTTTAAATTTGTTACTGTCAAATATTTCTTGAAGTATTGCAACATATTTAATTTAAAATGGAAGGCAGCTTACCTGGGTATGCAGCGAGGATCCAACACGCAGCTTGTTGCTAACTTGCTGGATGTTGCGCTGCACGGGCGGCTGCGAGTGCGGCAGGGCCGGGAACAGGTCGTCGTAGGCGTAGCCCGGCGCCGCCGTGTTGTTCTCGTACCCCACGTTGTTCATATTGTTCATTGCGCCCATGTTATTCATTTCCTCCCCGTGCACGCCCATCTCTGGGTGAACCGGCAACATATCTCCGACCATCATGGATTGCTGATGCATCATTTTCTACCCCTCCAGCAGTCCTTGTTCGCGCCAAGTCGTTACAGTACTAGTGACAATGAAATAATTATTTCTTAACCATTCGGTAAATGATCATTTGCATCATATTCTGTTTGAACAAATGATCTGATCTCTGTTTATTCAGCTTAGTTCAATAAAGTGTTAATAAAGCCAAATGAAAATGAATTATTGTAGTCTGAAGGCCAGCAATTACATAAATTTAATTTTGTCTAAAAAAAAAAATAAACAACTGGAAAGTAAGGATTTCTTTTATAAGTTAAAATAACACACATTCTTGAACTTAAACTTTCTCTTGTTTCTGCACATTATATATTTTTTATAATATACAAGAAATAACATACTTTAAATGTAAATGAGGACAGTTTCTGAACAATTAGAAGATAGTTTTTAAAGTACCAACTCATTGAAACAAAATAATGTAATGTAAGTGATTTTACTTAATTTACAGCATGAAAGTTCATAAAAGAATTAGCAAATCACCTTGTATATTATTTAAATCACTTAGTTAATCACTAAATTAACAATGGAATGCATGACACAATACAAGTAAGTACTTAATTGTCTTTTTAGTTATTTGCATCAAATTATTAGTTAATTCATTTTCAAAGTTCTGTGTGATGTTATGGTTAATAGTTAACTACTTAATTATTTATTAAAAATATGATACTAGACAATTTTTGAATATTAATATGATAAAAATATAATTTAAAAGGGGAGGTTCAGTTATGTCAAAATGTTAACACTTTTGATTCTATAATTCATATATAATAAGTAAAATATCAAAATATACGCACACCATGACAAAGAATTTAATCAGATCAGATAATTATAGATATACCTACAGCTACAATTCCTAAAAAAGTAAGGATAGGAAAGCCTAGTAAAAATCATTGCATAGGCCCTGAACCATAGTGATAATAATGTTAATGGGAAAGATAACTAATAAAATATGCTTGCTCTATGTAAAGTCTGAGGCAGTGACATTTGTGCCTCTAGTCATAATTATCTGCATTTTCTCTGAAAGAGAGAGCAAGGGAATTATAGGCCATGACGAAAGCATTCTGATAGATAACCATATTTTACTTTGAGCACATCGGCATCCTAAATTTTGATAATACGTGTCACCTTCTACCAACACATTTGACGTGGAACCTGCCTCTACAAAATATGAGCGTACTCACCGTATGTACTGTAGCCAATCAACCTGAAAATCTACCCCTTTGACGCCAGGATCGCTTAGTTTCTCTCCTGAATGGAAATAAATACTTTATTACTGCTAAATAACTGCAAAAAACAATAAATTCAATTTCTATTCGCAGTACACACGTACCCAATGCAGCCGCGAGGAGAAAGATGTCTGTCCTGTCACAGATTTAAAAAAAATCAACGATATCTCTGGTGATAGAAAGAGCAAGAATTATGTAATTTTCAAGTAAAAGAAAGAGACAAAGATTGAAAACGTGTTCAAAAATCGCCGGTGATTGACAACAGGATAGCTGATGTAGTTTCCTCGTGTCAGACAAGGATAGCAGTAAAAGTGGGCGTCGCACAACTAAAAAGTCTAGTATCCAGGAATGCGTTCACGCATGCACCTAGGGGAAACCGTTAGAGCGACTTTTAATCTGACAGCTCGCGTAAACCCCCGTTCATGCACGCACTTGCACCTGTCAGGATGAAATTTCCCCTGACAGGCGCTTCAAAACGGGGCTTTATCAACTGTCAAAGTGAAAAGTTCCCCTAAGTTTGCGCTAACCGTGCGCCCGTGAACGTACCCCAGGGCTGAAAAGCTGAAAAAAGAAAAGTATAAATAATAATTTCCTTGTCTATGGTCATATGGTCAGTGGTACTATCTGACAAAATATCACTTTTTTGGCACTCGAAACAAAGTCGAAACAAAATTTTGTATGAAATCGTTGTTAATAGTATGAGAATGAATCGAGAATGGCTGGCACTCGTGGTAGTCATTAGAAAATGGTGTCGCGATTATTGAGTTGTGGTGTGATTATTTCGTAAAATATTTGTAAATTGCTACACAAAAGTGCATATTGATATAGTGAAGTGCACATGACATCGTAAAAATGGATAAAATACCCAGGACTCATGAAGGTAAGACATATTTACTTGGATAAAATGTGCCAGCCATTTTCTGAATTGTTTGGTCACATCACAACATAATATTTTGTAATAATATTTCCACTGAATATTTCTGTGTAATTTGCGTTGTGGCGTGTGATATTTTGATAGAAAATAACGACGTTGATACGCTAATCATATGCTACTGTGAAGCATTCCTTTCAAGTAAACTAGTTTTTGGTTATGTCTTCATCACGATGCCACATAAATAGCTATTATTGTTTACAGCCATCGAGGCACAGATACGGGAGATACAATCTAAGAAAAGCGAGTTGCCGGAGAATGGATCTGGCAAAGGAGTGTCACTCGCGGAGTCTTACTACGACAGTGATATTTATGATAACGCGGGCCAGGGCGGGAAGTCCAGGTACGACGGGTATGTCACGTCCATCGCCGCCAACGACGAGGTGGAAGATGAGGATGTAGAAAATGTACCCATTTCGTCCCAGAAGAGGGGTGGCTATACTGCTCCAGCTTCATTATTGAATGACATAGCACAGGTATACTGCAAACCCAATATCAAAAATTATTTACTCTAAAGTTCCCGAGTTCTTCTAACGCCTTTTTATATTTTCAGAGTGACAAAGACTATGACCCATTTGCAGACAAAAGGAGACCTACAATAGCTGATAGAGAAGATGATTACCGTCAGAAGAGAAGAATGTTGATAATTTCTCCGCCTCGTATGGACCCTTTTGCTGAGGGTATGTGTCACATTTATTTATCATCTTATTAACTTAAATGGAATATACTATAAATACATGATTTCAGTAGCATTTTCTTATACCTTGATTATTTTCAGGTGGAAAAACACCAGATGTTGGTTCCAGAACATATACGGAGATCATGAAAGAACAGTATCTTCGTGCTGAAGAAACAGAAGTAAGAAATAAATTATTCAATTTCTGACATGTTAATCTTTTAGCTTTTACAGAATGTCCTACTAATATTTTGTATTATTTCAGCTAAGAAAAAAACTTCTAGAGAAAGCCAGAGAAGGCACCCTGAAACCAGTGGCACAGTCCAATGGTGAGGCACAGAAAGCTCCTCAGAAAAGAAAAGGTCGCTGGGATATGAGCTCTGAAGAGACTCCTGTCGCCAAGAAAGTCTCCTCAACCACTCCTAGTCAATCAGCTACTCCATCTTGGGACCAAGAGGTAAGAAAATGTAGATGAAACAAATTGCTCATGTTTTTAATAGATTTTATTTGCAGAGATGCTTATATTTTGAATACTATGAGAACAAAACATCTGTAAATATTTTGGTCACGCATTTGTTATACCAAATAAGTCATACTTATTACATATTTTTTATCTGAATATAAATTAGCAGATAATATGTATATTGTACTTAATGTCTACTTGCACCTAATATATGGTTTACATCTTAATTTCTCCCTAGCGAGGAGCCTGGGAAGAGACCCCGGGCGCTGGGCGCGGTGGCGAGACCCCGGGCGCTACGCCGTCTACCCGCGTATGGGACGCCACTCCCGGCCACATTACGCCGGGACACGCCACGCCCGGCCGTGAGACACCCGCGCAGCACACGTCCCGGCGAAATCGATGGGATGAGACACCAAAGACCGACAGAGGTATTTCATGATTAGTCTGATTGTTTTATTTCTTAACCTTTCGTCTATAGTATGGGAATTTTCTTGTAATAATAAAATGACAGGATAATGGTCTCCATTCGACAGAAACAAGATTTAACTAAAAATATAAATCCATATCTGTCATTTTCTGCCATGAGAAAACAGAAAAACTTGGCACTGCGGAGGAATTAATTATAATCCTGTCAAATAAAAAATCTATGGATAACAAGTCGTTATGTGAGAGGGCATTGACCAAAATCCTTTGACTGAACAAGTTGTAAATGACAGACAAGATTAAAAGTGCCTTCCCTTTCACTCAAGACAGAAAATGACAGGTATATGGTTATATTTAAATTAAGTGTGTTTGCTGAATCGGTACCAAAGTTAGGCTTTATTGATTTGCTAGTCTAATTTTCATTATCTTTATAGAAACCCCCGGCCACAATAGCGGGTGGGCCGAAACACCGCGTACCGACCGCGGTACCGGCGTCGACACCATACAAGAGACGCCCACGCCCGGCACCAAACGCCGCTCGCGATGGGACGAGACGCCCGGAGCCACGCCCGCGCCCGCCACGCCCACGCCGTCACACGCCACGCCCTCGCACGCTACGCCGTCGCACGCCACGCCCGGACACGCCACGCCCAGCACGCCACACACGCCCGTGTTCACGCCTGGTGGAGTAAGTACTCCCTTCTGAAATACATCATCATCAGCTCATATGCGTCCCCACCGAGGGGCACGAGACTACCTTCAATTAGGGCGATCGGAACTTAGTTGACCACGTAACCACGGACCCACTGCTCCAATGCGAATTGGTCGACTTTTCACTTCACACAACTTTCGAATTTCTTCGCAGGTGTGTGCAGGTTTCTTTAAGATGTTTTCCTTTACCATAAAAACACATTGATATGTGGTGGTGGGATTTCAACCACAACACAACCTCCTGCATAGCTAGCAGGCAGCAGCCTTCCACTATCTAACATAAATAATGTTGTCCCCAGTCAACCCCAGTGGGAGTGAAGGCGATGGCGATGGCTACACCGACGCCCGGCCACATCGCCGCCATGACACCGGAGCAGCTGCAGGCCTACCGCTGGGAGAAGGAGATTGACGAGCGCAACAGGCCTTACACCGACGAAGAACTTGACGCCATGTTCCCTGCCGGGTACAAGGTTTTGCCCCCACCCGCGGGTAAGTTCTTAAAAGGCGATAATTCCTCTAATGTTTTCTGTTATCTATTGATTTCTTACACATAAAATATTTATAAAGGATTCAGGAAAACACCATAGTTATTAATCCAAACTTTAGTTTCAGGACACATGTATTAAATGTCGACACCCAGTGGGAAAGTACCGTCTAAACTGAAACGTTGTATCAAATACGAATACATGTGTTGTTGAATTCAGAGAACCCATTTTAATACTCAATTTTTCTTTCAGATGAATGATGTCAGGCTTAAACAGTCGTATGCCGTCGGATAGATGCCAGATTATGCTTTATACCTCAGTCGCTGTCGTGTTGTATTATCCCGACGGGGTCCGATTGTTCTAGCCTTGACTGTATGTGTTGTTGTTCAGGTTATGTTCCGATTCGGACGCCGGCTCGTAAGCTGACGGCGACGCCCACTCCGTTGGCGGGTACCCCAATCGGCTTTTTCATGCAGACGGAGGAGATGGGCGGGTCGGCCGCGGCGGCCGCGCGCCTGCTCGATCCGCAGCCCAAGGGTAGCCAGCAGCTGCCCTTCATGAAGCCGGAAGACGCGCAGTACTTTGACAAACTGCTCATCGACGTCGACGAGGAGACCCTGTCGCCCGAGGAGCTCAAGGAGAGGAAGATCATGAAGCTGCTGCTCAAAATTAAGGTAAGATTGGCTTCCCTTATTATTAGGGCCTTATGTGCCTTAACCATATATTTCTTTTCTCTTTGGCATTTCCCCTTCTCGCCCCTCCCCTTTTATCTGCTCTTCTACCCCCTTTTATCTCCCCTTTCCACCGCTTTTATCACCCCTTCTTCCCCCTTTTATCTTGCCCTACTTATTTCACTCCCCTTTTATCCGCTCTTATCTCTTCTGTCCCCTTTCATCTGCTCTTTTACCCCTTTTCCACTCCTTCACCATTTTCCTTTTATATCCTTTCCTCTTCCTTATATCATACTTTATGCCCCGTTTTATATCTCTTTCTTACACCCTTTTCTCCCCTTATACCCGCTTTTATCTCTTCTGTCCCCTTTCATCTCCCCTTCTAGTCCCTTTATCTTCCAAACTCCCCCTTTGTGTCTCTCCTTCTTCCCCCTTTTATATCCCCTTTCTTTCCTTTTATCTCCCCCTTCTATATATCTTCTAACTCCTTTCTCTCCCTTCTAGACTCTTTTATCTCCTTTTCTATCCTCCTTCATCTCCCCTTTCGCCCCTTTTCAATATTTTTCTTCCAATTTGTGACAATACTAAATCTGTTTCCTGTTACAGAACGGCACGCCCCCCATGTGCAAGGCGGCGCTGCGTCAGATCACGGACAAGGCGCGCGAGTTCGGCGCGGGCCCGCTCTTCAACCAGATCCTGCCGCTGCTGATGAGTCCTACTTTAGAAGACCAGGAACGGCATCTGCTCGTCAAGGTCATCGACAGGATTCTCTACAAGTTGGACGACTTGGTGCGCCCGTATGTGCACAAGGTATGTTTGAGTCGTTTTTTTTTTTATTCATGTGGTGTCATAAAATAATTAATAATAATAATAGTCCTCCCAAATTATTTTCGATGACGAAGGCCAATCTCCCAGAGATCGACCATCTGCGCGAGCGGAGGTAGTTTTTTATGTAGTGTCCTATAAATAAGTTTTATTTATGACGAATCGTTTCCGTGTTTCCTTCTATTAGACATTTTTCTATTCTCCAGATTCTCGTGGTGATCGAGCCTCTGCTGATCGACGAGGACTACTACGCGCGTGTGGAGGGTCGAGAGATCATCTCCAACCTGGCGAAGGCGGCCGGGCTGGCCACCATGATCTCCACCATGAGACCGGATATTGACAACATCGATGAGTACGTCAGAAACACCACCGCTAGGGCCTTTGCTGTCGTCGCTTCCGCTTTGGGTAAGTTTTTTTTCTACGTATGTATGTGTTGATTCTGACTAAACACAATTAAATAAAAGAGCGAGATAGAATAAATTTCAAAGTAATGTAATTTTGTTGTGTTAAATAAAGTGTTATCAAATTGAATGTATGTGTTCCTTTTGCTTAGAACCTAAGAAATTCCCAAGCCTTAGGAAATCTACTCAAGTTGTGTGTGACACTTGAATTAATATGACTTGACTATAAAAACACTTTTTGATCCTTAGCTATACTGGGTTACGAGAGCTGAGGATTTGACTATGACCACTATCTCCGTAAAAGACAAATCTTTGGCTTATCATCATTTGGCTGTAAGTTCTAATTAATTGTTTAACTCGACAGGTATCCCATCCCTCCTGCCGTTCTTGAAGGCCGTGTGTCGGTCGAAGAAGTCCTGGCAGGCGCGACACACTGGTATCAAGATCGTGCAGCAAATAGCCATCCTTATGGGGTGCGCCATCCTCCCGCATCTCAAGTCACTCGTCGAAATCATTGAACACGGTAATATAACTATTTTAATTTATATTTTTCACGTTCACTGGTTATAATGAAAAAAAAAACAGTGTCCAGCGAAATCGTATCCCGCTGCGTCAAATCACTACGCGGGTTGACCACGTTTGAGAAGGTTCAGTGTACATAACATGCCCAATTTTACACACTTCAATGATTATCAAATATTACCAATTGTTCCTACCGACAATTTCTGTGGAAACATTACTCTATGAGAAAACCCACACCATTAAAAACCTCATGTTACCATGCAGAAAACGGTTTCTACACTAATATCTCTGCACAGGTCTGGTGGACGAGCAACAGAAAGTCCGCACCATCACAGCCTTAGCCAGCGCCGCTCTGGCTGAAGCTGCCACTCCGTACGGTATCGAGTCCTTCGACTCCGTACTCAAGCCGCTATGGAAGGGTATCCGTACTCACCGCGGTAAAGGGCTGGCGGCCTTCCTCAAGGCTATCGGGTACCTCATCCCGCTCATGGACGCTGAATACGCTAACTATTATACAAGAGAAGTGATGTTGATCCTGATCCGTGAGTTCCAGTCGCCAGATGAGGAAATGAAGAAGATTGTGTTGAAGGTTAGTTGTGAAATAATTCATTATTCAACTTTTTATAATGTTGCGAATGGATGTATAATACATCGCATCATCCGAAGTTGTATTTGAAATCAAAAGGCACACCGCAATATACCGTTCAAGCATAGATTACTTATGAGCGCGGCGGGGCGGTTCAAGCCAATTTAACTGTTGTTCACTTCTCACAATTAGAATTAAATGTTATACTCAACATTACGGTACAGTAGACGCAGCGCAGTGCAGGACGCAGGTAGGCCCCCACAAGGTGTAACAATCATCATGGACGTCTTGAGGGAGACCTATATCCTGCCGTGGACGTCTATCGGCCGAGACGGCGACGACTCACCACTTTAGAATGCAATGCCAGAGCGTTACACTGACATACTCTGCTCATTTCTTGATTTCTTCCTTACTTAGTTGATTTTAGAAACATATATTTTTAGTTATAAAATATTGTATTGTAATGTTTGTGCCCCAATCCGTAGGTAGTGAAACAGTGTTGCGGCACGGACGGTGTGGAGCCGCAGTACATAATGGATGAGATCCTGCCGCACTTCTTCAAGCACTTCTGGAACCATCGCATGGCGCTCGACCGACGCAACTACCGGCAACTCGTCGACACCACCGTCGAGATCGCTAACAAAGTCAGTATACCAAATTGTGTACCAAATAATTATATTGCTGGCACTCATGCATAATGTCATGTGAAATAACGATACTAAAAAAATAGCTGACGAGCTGACCAAACTTTGAACCTACCCATGAAACTGAACAACATTCCCCAAGGAACATAGCTCGAAATACGAAAAACAAAAATGCCCTCCCGCCTCCCATACAAAATGATTGGAGCTGCTGACACCATTTTCAAGTTTGGTCTGGTCAGCTAATTCTATTACTCCCTGTATATTTTAAGACTGTGTAGTTTCGTTATCCATACATCTAAGATGACAACATACATACATACATATAATCACGCCTCTTTCCCGGAGGGGTAGGCAGAGACCACATCTTTCCACTTGCTACGATCCTTACATACTTCTTTCGCTTCATCCACGTTCATTAATCTTTCACATTAAGATGACAAGTACTATAATGACAAGTACTATATATAGTATAATGTATGATATGTTTTTTGTTTAGGTTGGAGCTTCAGAAATCATAAACCGTATCGTGGACGACCTGAAAGATGACAACGAGCAGTACAGGAAGATGGTGATGGAATCCATTGAGAAGATCCTCGCGAACCTGGGAGCGGCTGACATTGACTCCAAGCTAGAGGAAGCGCTCATTGACGGCATTCTGTATGCCTTCCAGGAACAGACCACGGAGGTAAGCTTCCATCACAGCTGGCATTTGGAACGAATTCAGATTCACACAATTACCAGTTTTGCGCAATGGTCCCGCTGGTGCTCGGTCAGCATTACTTTGAATCTTTTTGTGGAATCTTTCGGGGAATTCAGTCTATGATTTTCTACTTTTCCGTGATAAATGTCGTCGACTCTGTCTCTCACTATCATGCCTGGTGTACGTCAAGAGCTAACCCATCGTAGATAATAAAAATAACACCGATTAGACTGTTTGCCCTATAAATAACACCAAATTGACTGTTTTCCCCATAAATAACACCAAATTGACTGTTTGCCCTATAAATAACAGCAAATTGACTGTTTTCCCTATAAATAACAGCAAATTGACTGTTTTCCCTATAAATAACATTAATTTGACTGTTTTCCCAGGACGTGGTGATGCTAAACGGTTTCGGCACGATCGTGAACCAGCTGGGCAAGCGCGTGAAGCCCTACCTACCCCAGATCTGCGGTATCATTCTGTGGCGCATGAACAACAAGTCCGCCAAGGTGCGCCAGCAGGCCGCCGACCTCATCTCGCGCATCGCCGTCGTCATGAAAACCTGTCAGGAGGTCAGTACCATACACATACAGTAGTCTAGCAGATCTAGTATTCATCCTAAGCTAAGTGTTTACGGAAGCCGTGGTCCTGGGAGACGTTGACGATGAAGTTCTGTTATCCGTCATCATCAGGGACAGGGCTCGAATAAGGGATTTCCACTGCTTACTCCTTCCCAGTGGCAAGGAGGATACTCAAAATGTCTTCCGTGACTGTGATATAAGAAAAATTTATAAAAGTTTATGGAAATATGGAATCTACACGCGAAGTTTTCAAATAATACCTTAATTTCAGGAAAAACTCATGGGTCACTTGGGTGTGGTCCTGTACGAGTACCTCGGTGAGGAATACCCGGAGGTGCTGGGTTCCATCCTCGGCGCGCTCAAGGCCATCGTCAACGTCATCGGAATGACGAAGATGACGCCGCCCATCAAAGATCTCTTGCCTAGACTGACGCCTATTCTTAAAAACAGGTATGTCTTATTAAGTTTTTCGCTAAATTGTAATTTGAATTAAAAAATTACATGTTATTTTTTATTTTTTTTAAATATATCATTAAATCTTCCATTTCAGACACGAAAAAGTACAAGAGAACTGCATAGACCTGGTCGGTCGTATCGCCGACAGAGGTCCAGAGTTCGTGTCAGCTCGAGAGTGGATGAGGATATGTTTCGAGCTGCTGGAGTTACTCAAAGCGCACAAGAAGGCCATCCGGCGAGCCACCGTCAACACATTCGGTTACATCGCCAAAGCTATCGGTCCACACGATGTGCTGGCCACGCTACTAAATAACTTGAAAGTGCAGGAGCGACAAAACAGGTATAAAATAGCTATCATTCATACCAGGCACATATTTTTCCATGATTTAATTTTAATCTGCAATACGAAAAATAGGAGACCAAGTATAGACCCTTGAGGTACTCCGACACGTATTGCTGCTACTAGACTTTTAAGGAGGGAAGTACTCTAAATCGGGCTAAACACGGTCCGGCATTTGACTTTGTTAGTATAGTTAATAGTTGAATTTTCAATAAATCTATATATGGTTAGCTTCTCTAAAATATGGAGAACAACTAGATTCATAGATATAATCTAAAAATACTATGATTACACCAGGAAATCATCAGAAATATCATGAAAATCTGGCGTCTCAATGCTGAATTTGAACAACTGTGACATTTCTATGAGCTTAGAAACAGCAAATGTTATATCGAAATCACCGTATAATTATGAAGAACATCATGATCAACTCTGTTTTTCAATACTTTTTGTATACATTGAGATATATGCAAAAATATATGAAATCGGCTTGAAACAGCCCCATGCTAGAAAAGGGCAGAGCGCGCATTCTGTCATTGGTTTGAAAGGGACAGTTGCCGCGAGCACATAGACCCTTAATCTGGTTATTTGTATGTTGGTCTGTAAATTGTTATTATGATATAATAAATAAAGAACAGTTTTATATCCCATGTAATATATTTAATGTTCAAAATACCAAACTTCAATGTCTGCTCAATCAAAAGCCTCCGACAAATTATAAGTCACAAGGACTTATTATGACTATGACCTTATTTATCCCCCAGGGTGTGCACAACAGTGGCGATCGCCATCGTAGCAGAAACCTGTTCCCCGTTCACAGTGCTGCCCGCTCTGATGAACGAGTACCGAGTGCCAGAGCTCAACGTGCAGAACGGCGTGCTCAAATCACTGTCTTTCCTTTTCGAGTACATCGGGGAGATGGGCAAGGATTACATCTACGCCGTCTGCCCGCTGCTAGAAGACGCGCTTATGGACAGGTACTATGTAACTTATTACTTATACTTATATTTGTTAAATAAATAAAAATAAAATAAATAAATATTACGCTAGTATTACTTTGCGAAAATGCTCTACTTATATGGTAATAAAATAAGTGATCATACACATCTTCATTTACACAATACTTAACACTGACTGGGCTTCGTCCACTACACTTAGGAAGCATATTAGCGAGCATTATTTATTGTTTGAAATTCACATGAAACTGCTGCCTATTCCCATGTAATCAAATTTAAATATTTATCAACAGAGACCTGGTACATCGACAAACGGCGTGCGCGGCAATCAAGCACATGGCTCTAGGAGTGTTTGGGTTCGGGTGTGAAGACGCTCTGGTGCACCTGCTGAACCACGTGTGGCCCAACATCTTCGAAACTTCGCCGCATCTCGTGCAGGCCTTCATGGACGCAGTCGAGGGCATGAGGGTCGCGCTAGGACCTATCAAAATACTGCAGTATGCGTTACAGGTGAATACTAAAGTATATTTTTTAAGACCTTAGGGTATTGTCCGTTTAAGAAATTGCCACAGCCTATTTCTGCAGCAGGAAGACAGCTAAATAATTGGTGGCATAAACAAATGTCTTTTTTTTTCGCTAATTAGAAATTGGAAAAAAATAATCCTGGTCACAGCACTAAATTGTAACTGAACTTTCCGGAACAATACTTGTGCTCTTAGAATTCGGATAAAAAATAAATTAATTCTGGGCACGGCACCAAATTGTAACAGAACTTTCCGGAAAAATACTTGCGTTCTTTTAGAATTTGGGTAAAAATTAATTAATCCTGGTCACGGCACCAAATTGTTACTGAACTTTCCGAAATATCATTATGCGCTCTTTTTATTTACTATCCGTTATATAATTACTATATTGTTGCAGGGCCTATTCCATCCCGCGCGTAAGGTGCGCGATGTGTACTGGAAGATCTACAACACACTATACATCGGCGGTCAGGACGCGTTGGTGGCTGGTTACCCGCGCATACAGAATGACCCCAACAACCACTACATCAGATACGAACTAGACTACATACTGTAATTGTAATCCTATCCCTAATATTATATTAGTGTCGCCACGGGCTTGTTTCATTTCATAGAGAGTGAATGGAGTTTAAAAGGTAAATATTTAAATCTTTATTATGGATATAATTATACTGGGAGTTAGCTAATACTAATAGAAAATGAATGAGTGTTCTAACTAAACAACTAAAATTCAGAAAAGAACTAAAGTTTGAAGCCACAGAAAGGGTAAATATTACAAATAATAATAAAGACAAGTATTGTTAAACAACTTGTAAGTTCTTCTTTTAGTATGAGCCAATTTCCTGATTTTTTCGAGAATCTTGTTGAAAATTACTACAATGATGATTACATACATTCCGAAGCTGCCCATGATTAACGGAACATGTAATTTGCATAATAATTTTCTTTGACTGATAAATAATATTGAAAGTTTTCCTAAAATAACTGCTATTGTACTATTTCATCCTATCGGTATTTCAGAAAATAAATGTTTTTTCTAAAATTACAGCTTGTTGAGCGATAGTATGAGTGTAATAATAAGTAAGTGATGCGTGTACAAAAGTTAATCATTTGTAAAACCTAATTCCTTCAATCGCCGGCTACAAACATTATTTTGTTTAATTTGTGAATCTATAGTATTGAGGTTTTGTTACTTAGAAATTCAGGACTATGAAAATGCAATAAAACTTCCAAATATAATGCGCGTTATATCATTTATTCTCCAAGCACAAGCTTATATTTTTGGTTTGGTGATAAATTCGCTACTTTTCTCTTATTCTATTAATACACTGGGAAATATTAGTACAAGAGGAACATATCAAATAAACTGACTAGAAAAATATTAAGGAATGATTTGTTTACGTAACTTATTTCACTGTAATAAACAATTCGGAAGATCAAAAAGTACTTCATAATGACGACAGTGATAAAAATATGATACTAAATTACACCTACCTATAGTTTTAAATATGTAATATCATAATTATTAACTCTAATATCGCGAAATACCACTCAAATAAGACGTCATGTTTTGGATTATATATTTGAATCTTAACGTATTTTATTTACAATAAAATGTGACAACAAAGATTTGCGCAAGATTAAAAAGTTTATAACACGTTGACTATTTAAACAATTTGTTCTTTCTAGTGCTGTTGGGTGTAATTGGAATGTTCCGGGTTTGGGAATGATTAAATTAACTAGCCTCTGACATCAGCCTTAAAACTTTTGAATACAGCCAACAAACATTTATATTATATCTGGGGCACTAAATACAACCCAACTTATTTCTTAAATAGCCAAAATATATGCTTATGCCAAAATATGTTTTCTTCTCTGTCTCTGAATGACTTACATATTATTTTTGGGATATCAAATGTGATCACAATAGTAAATAATTTCCGTTTCGAGATCTAGCTGCACTTAGGTTATTATTTCTATATAAAGGTTACAGCGAGCTGCCTCTAGCGCTGACATGCACGAGCGACGCGCTGAGGATGGGCTGCCACGCGATGCCGGTCGGGTGCTCCGCGGACACGCCCAGGCGCCTCTGCAACGTGCCGTCGGAACTCACGCCCCACACCTCTTGTCCTATGCTCGAAATATGCTTGAAGGTCATATCGTAGTCTGTGAACAAATCAATACTATTCAAATCTCTGGAGCCTTCCTTACCTGACGGTCGTGCGGGCAGACAAGGGAGTTACAATTCCCATTACAGCATTCCATGCAGTGCAACTGGCTTTCAACTATAATATATACAGGGCGTGTTGGTTGATTATAATTATACTACGTCCGGCCTTCTTCGGCGGGTTTCACAACATACTCAAACAAACAAAACATTTACCTTACAATAATCATAGGTACATTCCACAAGATTAGTCATAAAGGTAGGGTATACTAAGCCGCTAAAACATGATTATACCATTGCTTCGTTTAATCTTTCCTTAAATTACCCACCCTAATTACATCAGCCAGCTGGTAAGGAATGACTAAACAGTAAAATATTAAACGATTATTTACTCGATTTTGTATTGCGGCTTGGTATACCCTGTCACAGACTGACCTTGAAAAGCGAAAGCTTTCAACAGCAGCAGGACATCTTTACCTGACAAGTACTTACAGTGCTTGCCTTCTTGCTGTTCTTTGGACACATCAGTTCTTACTGCAATAGCACCATTGGACAGTACGACCCAGGCTGAATTATTCGTCAAGGACACTGACTTTGCACCGCCGATTGTTTTGTGCGTGAGAGGAATAGTTAATTTGACGGTTTCTATTAGTTTCCAGTTCACTCCTCCAGGATGTTCTTTGGTCATGCCTTCTCTGTAATAGAGCTCCCCCTTCCTACCGACTGCCCAGACTATATTATTGCAAGTGCTTATCGCTATTAGAGATTGAGGACTGTTCACGTGTTCCCAATGTTGTCCCTGAAAAGTAAACTTATGTTAAGACTGCTAAAGTTACTGTATCTAAAATCGAATCTTAATCAGAAAAGGATCTTACGGCTGGTGTCGCAATAGTAACACCGGTTCGATAAATCGCCTCGCCTCCTAAAGTAACGGCCCACACCCTAACTTCATCGCCATTCGCCTGAAACATGAAACCCAACAATAATGCATTTCGTAGTTAAAAGATATGGCATACCTCAACGCACATACTGTCACGTCAGTATCCCTAAAGGGTTAGGCAGAGCTTCAACAACCCAAACAAAGGTCGTTCCGCCATGTCTGACAAGTTTTGAGGGTTTAAGATGGATCTGTATCCAAGCATACCGAAACTCTAGCATAGCGGGAAGAACCGGTATATTGCTGTAGCGACAGGTTGTCAGCCCGTGGTCAGCCCATCGCCTAAATTACAATATTGAACCCTCGAATCCCTTAGCTGGTTTTTACAGCATGCCCAGGAGGAAATGCAGCTGGCACATTCTATGTTTTTCTATCGCTCACAGTCCAGCATGGAAGCATACCTCAATATAATTAATATCTTACCCAAAGTGATATATCTAGTAAAGCAGTGCTTCCAGCGCGAACCCATGGCCCCTCAGTGATGATTTGAGCCTTCCTGTACCAGCGCCTTCGACGTACGCAATCTGTGAACAGCTTCTTCCCATGATATGGAGCTGGAAAATCGGTAGCGTACTGCCACCCGTCGCTGTCGACGCCTCCAGGTGTGTTGTAGTCAATCATCCATTCTGATATCTGAAAGAAGTATCTAACTAAAATAAACTCTTTATATTTCTTCTTCAATTTTAAGTACCTGTTCATAAAGACATCAATTAATAATTACCCAATGCCAGTGTCTGTTCAGTAATTTCGAGTGCTCTCGAGTTCGTTTATGCCTTCCAGTGATGTCACTCCACATGTAACGATCTGTGGGTAGTCCTGTTGAGGTGTAACCAGTGAGAGGATTCCATCGTTGATTTTCGTAAACGCAATAGGTTTGGGTATCTGACATGGAATGTATGCCTTCATTGCCACCTAAACCTTTGAGCACGCCTCCGCCCCAGCCCCCAGTATACACCCAAGCACGATGATCGTGAGTAATTCCCCACACAACTCCATTCTCACAACACTCAACTTTGCGCAGGTACCCTCCCATGAGCCGCCAGTACATATCTTCAGGACCGATGATCGCACTTGTTGAGCTGTACTCCATAGAAAACAGTTTTAGTGGCCCCTGAACAGCTACTGTTGTAATACTTTCCGGACTTAGTCTATGTTCAAAGAAACAGTAAGTCTTATCATTGACCATTATTCTGAAGCCCTGGACATCGCTAATTATTTTTATTTTAAACTCTTGACCACGTGTTAAGGGTAATTCGTGGCGCTCCTCTGTTCCCCAACTGCCAAAAATTTTTGTGTTACACACAACAGTACCTTCATCAAATCTCATGTTGAAATGCAGTGGAATCTCAGTTACCTCTTTTTCTATTTTGTGTCTTTGTTTTTTTACTTCAGGACCTTGGAGATTTATGTAAAATCTATCAATATCATCAAATAAACTACCAGTTACTTTCAGTGAACTGCCAGGTGGAAAGTTATTGTGCAGAGCAGTTTCAAATCCAGCTGCAATATCTTTTCCAAATACTTGAAATTCTTTTGTATGACTGCCATTTTTATCAGCATTCATTTGAGTAGGCATTGGATCCCAGTTTACTATATCTCCTGTCCCTGTTATCGCCCAAACAGAACTTACAGATGGTTTGCCTGACAATCCATTGATCTGAGATGTTATGTCTACCAAAACACACAGCCATTCTTCTTGTTCCATGTCTGATATAAAATTTATTTTAATGGGATCTTTACTGTGATGTGGCACTGTCAATGCAAGTCTAGGGCATCCAGGTTCTGATGCTGTTGTAACACTGGTAACATCTCTCAAATTTAAGATAAATTTAATAGTGCCATCTGGTTGAAAGACTGACAATGTTCCTGTGTTCTCAAGGGAGTGCCAGTACAGAGAAAGTATGCAGTCTTCACTTGAATTATTTTCATTTACTAATCTTGCCTCACAACTACGTGTCCAACCTTTCTCTTCAATTGCAACACCATAATTTGTTAAATCAATGTCTGTGATATTATTTCGACATTTGAGTCCTTCAAGAATCTCAAGCCTCCATTTTGCTGAAATATCTGTACTGCCTGGATTTTGTGATGTTGCAAACCAATGAGGTATTTGCATTATATCTATTGAGCAAGCTCCAGCTTCAGCAAAAGCCCAGGTAGTATCACAAGTGCCCCAAGCAGCCTGACTAACCTCTTCATCAAAATACATGCCAGAATCCACATCAAACACACTGCTGTCACTGTCTGGCTGGGCTTCCATACCTACTACTGAGCCAACACTTCTGACAGGACTCCATGCTCTAGGATTTTTCAAAGTTGTCTCATAACTTTTACCAGTTAAATCTATATTTTCTACATTTGTGGTTCCTTTGGGACGTACCTCTTTAGGAGGTTTTATTGGTAGAGTATGTTCAATAGGAGCTGAATGTGATTCCTCCCATGAGTTGCGTAAGTTAATATTTGACTTAAGTTCAGGAGCTGCTTCAGTGAGTGTGTTCAGGCTTTGATGTTTATTAGTATTGGATGTTGATGAAACCATGCTTGCTGAACTAGATGTGCGACTGAGTTGCATATTTGCCTGAACTACCCTCCATCTTTTGCCTGTTTGTTCTGCTGGTGTAATACCACTTCTCCAGTAAATACTTTTATCAGATTGACCTATAGCAAATACTTGATCATTTATTCCAACTGAAATATGAATCATATTGCCTGTGACTTCCAACCACCCACTGCCCATAGCTGCAGATTCAGATGTTCCTGCTGAATTTCCATCAATTCCTTTTCTGAACCACACCTTTGTGTCAGAGCTGACAGCCCATACTGCATTGTATCCCACAGATATGACAGAAAGCTTGGTTTCACTTGGAGATTTTACTTCTAACCAAGCTTCGCCAGTTGGGCAATCTTTTGTAATGCCTTTTCTAACAATGGCTCTTCCTGTCCATAACAGTGCCCACACCAAACCAGTGGGGCCAATGGAAATCTGTTTGATATCACAATTAGGTGGAATGCTTACATTAATCCATTTCAAACCTTCAGGTGAAGTAGTGCTAACTCCTGCCCTGTACATGACTCGGCCATGAGCAGTTATAGCCCACACTGCTAAAGTGCCTGGGGAGGCATAAGGTATTTGGTTTCCTCCAATACTCACATCAATAAATGGTTCTTGGGTGGGGTCTTTATGAAGTGGAGCTATAGCACACCAGGAATTTAAGGCACTGAATTTTCTGTACCTCACCCACTTTCTTCTCCTAACACAAGATTTCCATTGTTTTGCTGGGCCATACTGTGCAGGAAAATCAACAGCATATGTCCAGCCATCATGGTCTAAGGGTTGGCCATCTAATGTGAGTTCAAGCTGCCAGTCTCCCTCCCATTGCCACGCCATAGAGGGTAGCCTAATGCGGTCAATTGATCTATCTTTTGTGCCATCTTGAGAGGAGAAATGATACCTGTCTGTTGGTAGCAGCCTGCTACTGAAGCCTTCTAAAGGCAGCCATCTCTCATTCTCGTATGATTCTTCTTTGACTCGTATGGGTATCTCCAGCCCATGGACATGAAGGTATATTTGGCGATCTCCACCCACTGCCCATAGGAAATGAGGTACAGCTGACAAAGTCTTGAATTCCAAACCAAGGTACATGAACTCCCTCCAGCAGGATCCACTTGTTGGTAATGCATACACTTTCCCTTCATTGTTGATAGCAAACAGTAGAGAATTATTTGACATTTTGAAAAATTCTAGTCACCGACTATCGTGGAGGTGATCGATGTGAAGCCGGCGGGACTTTTATTAGAAAGACCATAGTCGGATCATCAACACTTGGCATGAAATAATATTATTTAGGTAATTGATAAAAAGTTCAAATATTAACATCACACAAAATTACCAAATTCGAAAAACTCAACCACTGAGTAAAACTCAACACAACACCCTTTTCTCCTTTTCTGTGCTTTTCTGCCTTTTCTGCACGCACAGTGAAGTGAATGAATGAAAATAATTATCAAAAGAAACCTACCAGAAAACAAAATGTCATAAAACCTACCAATTTTTGGTGGTGTGGCCACTATAAACTATAGTTTTTCTTCACAAAATCTGAAATTAAATCGAATTGAATCATATTTTTGGCAACATTGGCTCATTGTCAAGGTTGACTGTCTGTCAAAAACCGCAGTTGGGTGCTATATTATGGCTATACTAAACTAAACTCATGCGCAGTTTTACTTCCTTTTGGACTAATGCCAGTCAATTATTACCTCTGAATACTGTAAGGTTGAATGAAACAAGCTCTTCCTTTCTAATGGAAATGAGCTTATTATGTAACAATAATATTCCTTTTAGTGAATTTAATTAACGCGACCATGGCAGTGTTAAGTAGAGTTGCAGTTGCTTTTAGAAAATATCCTCTGCTAAGAGGAATGGCATCTTATGGTGTTATTTGGCCTCTGTCTAGTTTGATTCAGCAAAGTTTTGAAGGAAAAAATATTGGTAAGAACCTTATCCATATCATAGTAATATGAACATTTTAATAAAATCTGATGTAATAATATGAAACTTATTTTTAAAATATTATCATACTATTTATTATTTTATGTGTTCTTTGCAGATAATGTTGATTGGTTGAGATGTGCACGATTTGGTCTTTACGGATCCTGCTACGTAGCGCCGACTCTCTACAGTTGGTTAACTATAGCAAATATTATGTGGCCTGGAAGTAGCATTCGTGCTGGCATTATAAAGACGTTTGTAGAGACCATCACATACACGCCATTCGCTATGTGTAGTTTTTACTTCTTCATGAGTTTACTTGAAATGAAACCAGTCTATGAGGCTGGACAAGAAGTGAGAGCAAAATTTTGGCCAACATATAAGGTAAATAACTATTGGATGGATAGTATACGTATTATTGTTAACAGAAATTTATCATCATTACATTGATGTCAAATAATGTGTTTAATTACATATTTACCCTATTATTTATTCAACTATAAATATTCTATATATGCATATTAAATGGTTATTCATGAATATTTTCTAAATAAATCACTATATTCATTCTTTTAGGTTGGTGCATCTATTTGGCCTGCAGTAGCAATGATTAACTTTTGTCTAATACCACCGAGAAACAGGGTCCCATTTATCAGTTGCTGCAGCCTACTTTGGACTTCTTTCCTGGCATACATGAAACATTTGGACAAGGAAAAGGTAGCTGCAAAAGCTGGAGACAGTCCAGTACAATTAATAAAGATGAATATATGATAAGTATTTATTACCTTAGCAAAATATATTTTACAAAGCATAGGTTAGCTTAAAGTTTACAAGGTATGTTAATCAGTAGTTTTATTTTATTGCTATGTTCCAGAAATTGTAGTTCCTAGAACTATAGATTTCTAATTTATGATCTGATATCTAAATCATTTTATAGTGTATTAGGCAAATAACGCAAAACTTTTTGTGGTATAACTCAGGTCATGAAAACCTGTCGTTGTTTTACGCTATTACTATACTCAAGCACCTTGTACGCAATAATATAAATTCATGTGATATTTAAGTAGTAACTTAATACTAATTAACGCATTGATTTATGTTTATCATAATATCACCTAAGTAATATAGGCTTTTACTATAGAATATTTATTTTTATTATTTAGTGTTGTAAAACTGTGATACTGCTTATTATAATGTAAAAGATTTTAATAATTTATCTCCTCTGCAATTTCTTGTCAAGAAATAGTTAAAGGATGATAATAAAATTAAATTTAACAATGATATTTGTTCAGCCGGGTTGATCAACTCGAAGCCCACACGAGAAGAAAAAGAAAAGAAGCATGTTCAAATTAAATTTGATAAGCTTAGTACAGAAACAGTATTTTACAGTCTTATTTAAATGATGACATAGGTATTATGTAAAGATTTTATTTGATATACAGGTGTTTTCTATTGTGATCTATTTATTTATTGTTATGATTATTTTCTTAAATACAAATAAAACAGTTGTATTTAAATTAAAAATATTTTTATTTAAAATCACGCCGACTTCTGCTATTTAATTGGTATTTTTGTTATTTTCTATATAGCATTTAATATATTTTTCTTTAGTTTGTTTTGTTTAATTAACAAACCAGAACACAGAATCAAACTTTTTAAACTCCCGCTTCTTAATTTGTTTATATACAGAAAAAAAAATAGTCTGTCGTCTGTCGGTGATTAAAACGAAATGGGAGTTTTGCGCGGGAACCGTAACGAATCACACGTAGGACTAAGTTTCTGGCTTTCTTAGTTTTTCGTGGTTATTATTGTGTTAGTTTAGTGGGAGTAACATAATAATGTGCCGGAAGTGAAAGACAATGTGGTGAAAGTTAGAAATAAAGTACAGAAATACTATATGGTTCGACTTGACACTCCCGCGTACCTAAATCATCAGAGAGCATTCTTTTGACCACACTCGCAATCTAATGAGTTCTAGGTTAGGTTAGGTTATGTTAGGTTGGGGTATTGCGCGGGGAGCATGAAAAATCTGACGGACTTTGTTCCTCACTCTCATAAATTAGTTCCCTGCCGTGTTTGTTGTGGTTCTGTGTTGGATTTAACATAATGATCTGCTGATTAGGAACAATGTGGCGGGAGTAAGAAGTAAAGGAAGGCGCAACCGTACGATTCGGATTGTTATCTCCGCGCAAAAGTCTGTTGAGCATTGGAATGTGAATCACCGGCGCATTCTAATGACTTTTAGGTTAGCGTAGGTTAAGAAAACTCAAGAAAAAGACAATTGAAGCATGGGCTCACGCTCTTTGCCTGCCCTTACATAGGAGAATCATAAAAAAATTTTTTTTAACGAAATGGTAGGTTTAATAATTTTCTGCAGATAATTTTGTAATTATATAGCAACACTGGAGAGGTATGTTCGAAAACTCATCGACTCAATGCAACTATTTTTCGAGAACATTTTCTATTTCTTTTTAATGTGGATTTTGCGTAGGGATTTTGAATTTTGATACAAATTTTGATATATCGCTATCTCTTTTTTATTATTCTTTATATCTCAAAAGTGAAGAGTATATTTTGAACACATCACATCTCCTTTCTACTATATCTCGGTGTGATTTTGTATATTTTTGTAATAAATCGGTTAATTTATAATATTATATATGTTTTCCCGTTTTAAATTGTAATTATTAAGGCGAATATTCTTTCTTAGCCTGTTATTAATTTCAACGATGCCGTCTTACTATGAGTGGTAAGTTAAATCTATGTTGATTTCTTGGTCTGTATTTACATGACTTTATTTTCATTTTTACAATTTATTTCAATTATAAATTTTGTTCAAGGACTTCTCTAAAGAAGGAGACGAGGGCTATCTCAGAATACCCAAGGTTTGAAGTCAACAGTCATCCATTGAGAGTGAATACTGTGTCGGTGGTAAGTTTAGTTCAACAGTAGGTAACTTTGTGGGTGGAATCTAATCGAAAATAAATTATGACAATTATCCCAAGCAAAAATGTTGGTTGGATTGTAGCCTCTGAAAAATTTGGTCCGAAATTTTTCTAAGTCCAATGCAGTCCAATATAAAATTATTGTTTCCAATATTTATTTTTATAATTATTTCTATGTGTTTCATATTGCCCCAAGCATATACTTCAACTCCTTCACTTCGCCCTGAACTTGACTCTCTGACAAAATGTTTAACAATGCTGACTACATAATAGTAAACTAGTTTTTTTTTAAATATCAGAACTTTTTGATTTTCAGAAACAAAGTACAAGTAAGAGTTTTATGGAGAGTCTTAACAAATGGAGTTCAGCTTTTGAAGAAGTAGATCCCCTTCTACGGTTTGAGCAAATGGGCTTAAATGATGTAAGTTAATAAATTAAATTATTATAATATCATTCTGTATTTCTGTAGTTTCTATCTGTTTTCGAGTTAATCAACACAATGAACCCTGGTGTCAGAGTTTTTAAACCGCCTAATAGCACAGCTAATAGGACTCTGACATGGTTTGTGTAAAGACCACTATCAGATACAGCAACCGGGACCAACAGCTTAACATACCCTCTGAAGTACGGAATCTATTTGTTCCTATAGTTACTGGGATTTGATAAGTTTGTGTGAAAATAATTCTTAAATTTAGAAAATAACTGTATAAAGTTGATGCCATTTTTAGCAATTCTTTCATGTACATGCAGCACCATAGGAAAATATTCCCTTTAGTAACAAACAAAGTATGTAAGGCACTGAATACAGGGAATATTTTTATATACATTTACTTTTTTTAATAATTAAGTATATCTCTTGTAAAGGATATAAGTCCCATGGAAGTGACTGACACTGCAGTTAATTATACTAAAGCCTGGACTGCAAGAAGGGCCACCATTCTGAACAAATACACCACTGGGGAAAAGCTTACTATAGTCAGCAGTTTTCTACCAGGAGGTGAAAAGAGTAAGTCTATGATTATGTTTTCTTTCTATATTTATGTTACATTTTGTCCTTTTACACCCTGCATAAAAGATGGGTCCTGTCTTGGGGTACCAACAAACCCCAGGCCAAGCAATCGTCTTTTAAAAGATAAATCAGATCTTCTAACCAGCTAATTTTATTTTCATTAATAATTATAATATTACTAACCTACCTTTTTTTCTTTTTTCTTTTATTTGATTTTAAGTTAGTTCCTTTTCAGCTCTTATTAGACAGGTATCCAATTTGAATGAGAAGGTGAAGCACAGATTGGAACAGTTGGATGAATTTGAAGAGGGCTCTGTAAGAAAGACTATGGGATTGAGCCAGCAAGAATATGTAACGAAGATTAATATGCTCAGTGATGAGATTAAGAAGGTATTTCAATGTTTTGCTAATTTTTTTTATTAGCTATAAGTTTGTAAAACTTGAGCTTACACAAAAGCAGCAAACGTGGCTAGGCTTTCCGAAACGCAGATAGCACATAGCAAACTGTTAGTGCCAATATTGGCACTTGTAGGGTGGTTGCAAGCCAAGCCAAGCCAAGCAGAGTAATTACGATCGTAAACCTAGAATTATCCACAAGGCTTATATTTTAAAATTGATTTCAGGCATGGAATTCAGAACAAAGGGTGAAAGCATTTAAAATTGGCATTCAATGTTCCAAGTTACTCTCTGATGTGACAGTCATGCAGTTTTACCCAAGCAAGTTTGTTCTCATAACAGACATCTTAGACACCTTCGGAAATCTGGTTTTCGATCGCCTGAAAGGGAAGAGCTTTGGGCAAGTATTTAAATAAATTGCCAATTAACTATGTGTTTAATTGCAAGCTGCCATGCATAATATGCATATTGTAACTTAGAAAAAAAATACTTAGGCGTTTATCGTACGGTAAACGAGCGCAATACTTCATTTACATTACGAGTAATTTTGTCCTATTCTTGGCAGATTCTAAGTCACGATTACTTGTAACTATATTGATTATGTACTAATAGACTGTGGAGGTGAGCGAAGTACAAACTGTTAATAATTATTCATTTCTATTTCCAGAGATAAAGAAATCCGATCAATTGATGATATTGACCCACAATCTGTTACGGACACAGCTCGGGAAACTTGCCAGAATTGGATGTTCAAAATGGCCTCCATACGCGAGCTCCTCCCTCGTCTTTACATGGAAATGGCGCTACTACAGTGCTATGTGTTCATATCAAAAGATGAAATAAAACCAGCTATTACGAGGCTGACTAGGATGATCATGGGAGTAGGGAATCCTATAGTTGCTGCCTATTTAAGAGTATATCTTTGTCGGGTCTCGTCGAAGTTGCTGGGCAAAAACAGCGAAGTATTTTTCTATGAGAACTTCAAAGAGTTACTAGAAGAATATGATCAGGTACTTAATTTGAGTTAAATAAATGCGACTAATATTTCTTGCTAATGGAAATAACTATAATAAAATTTTCATGTTTTAGATCTTCCACCCAATAATGCGCAAGAAATACGAAGTTCAATTGATAACCCCCGACAAATATTTGAGCCTGTACGTACCCGCAGCCGACTGGTTATTGTACGGCGCGCTCAACGCTAACCAGTGCAAACTTACTCTTCTGGAGAACCTGTTGAGTCAGTGTCAAAGGATGGAAAACAAGTAAGTATGAGTTCACTTTTGACTGAAAATAACTTCTTGCCTTTAAAAAAAATCGTAACATGATGTTTTATTTTCAGTGAATTACTTCTCTGTGTCCTTGTATCGGGTTTCGATTCTACAAGCGTCATTAAAAAGTCTACGGAGATTTTGGAGATGATACAGGTTTCAGCAGATAAAATGGGTATGTTTTCAATGCAAACAAAAACCTGCTTTTCTGGACATCTTAAATAATTATATAACTTATTTTGATTTTTGATGTTATATTTAAGGGGAATTTCAACTTGTCCTCTCAATTACTTCTAACCTAATTCCAATAATGGTAGCAATGTATGTATGTATGTATGTAGATTTAGTTGTCGGGATGGTTACGAATCGGGCCCATTGCAGTACTTTTGAACGAAGTTCTGACGTCACTCGGCGAGCACCTGTGCTCTGCTGAGAACTACCGCCAGTTGTCCTCGGAGGCGCTGATCCAGTCGTGGTGGAAGATCGCCAGCAATATGAAGTCCCCTGTGCATTTCCTGCAAGTGTTGGAACCTTGGATCCAATATGCCTGCACACATTTATCGGTATGAATTTTGTGTTACTAGAACAGTCTCTGTTAACTTGTAGCGTATGAAGTTTTACCAAAGCATTTTGTAGTCCAATATTAAATCAATACAAATACTTATATACATTTGGTTACAACGTATACAATACAACAGATGAGTCATGTCATGACATAGGTAACTTTTATTACTCACCTTTTTTTTTGCTGACTCTCTTTTAGGAGAATAGCTAAGCTACGTTGTTTTCGTAGCTGGATGCATTCTCTATTTATCTCCCTGCTTTCTCTATTTATTACGTTTGCAGTCTAGTAAAATATTTCGACCGAAAATAACCTAAAAAAGAACAGTCTCTGTTAACTTGTAATAATAAAAAATACGTTAGCATTGATTTTTGTCGTGTTTTGTTTTGTGTTTTAGACCCAGCACGTGAACGTGATCTTGCGCGGTACAATCCGTTACATGATCAAGTGTGGCCGACCAGCCGACGAGTTCTCCGGTAACTTCCAGTTCGTCATCAAGAGAATGCTGAAGTCTATTCCGGATGTCGAAGAGTTGTTTTTGATGGTGAGTTTATAAAACATTGCTATCGAGCCTTTGAGCGCACGACTTAACTAAATCTTGAATTAAATTATTGCCATCCCTTTCTGTTCTATCATGATAAAAAAAGACAGGTATAGATAGACTTATATTAGTTAAGTCATGATTTTTGGAACTACTCATTGCTACATCCGGCGAAGAGAGATTCGTTTTCAAAGTGACAAAGGGATGTTTTTACGTAAACAACTGCAACCCAAGAAAGAATAAAATATTACAACATCTAAGTAGGCATTTATTTGGGCAAAATTGTAAGAAACATCCCTTTCATATGCTTGCAATCGAACAACACAATTCATATTGTACGCAGGATGCCTTCATGCCGCTTGTGGAACTAGTACAAACAACGAACGCTCGCACTATGATGGCCAAGACAGTGTTGTCTCAGTTCTTCCCGCGCTACCACGGCGTACACATAGAAGATCACATCGTCATCTCCAGCATGATGCGGCTCTGCTGTATACTGCATGATTCCATCAAGTGAGTAACATGAGAAGTCTTGTTAAAGTTTCCCAAGGTTTCTTCGTTCCACTAGAAATTTCAATACTGTGAGCTGAAATAGTTGAATGTAGTAAAGATGTCTGGGTACGAGCGCGGAAGAAAAACGGCTGAAAATCGCAATGTGCGGGTGGGACAGCAATCGTTCTATAAGAAATGTATTGCTCTCTCTCTCTCCCTCGCTCGTACGGCGAGATTTTTCGGTACAACCACTACGGCCGGTTTCCCGTGCAGGCTCAAACTATACTCATAGTATCCATACCTATCGGTAATGCCTTTAAAATTTAAATTTTTGAAGTTTAAATGATTAGGCATAAGCGTAGATACCCTGAAATGATACTATTTTATTTCCCTTCAGTGCCGTGTCAGTAGAAGATGAGAGCAAAGTGTGCGCGGAACTGATTACAAAGTACGTGCAAGCGGTGACTTATCAGGAGGACTTGGAACAGCAACTCAACTTCTACGTGGAGTGCCGCGCCGCCTTCATCAAGCTTGATGCTGTGCTTATTGCGCTCGTACATGTATGTATACATTCTTAGTGGTCTGACTTAGATCCGGAGGCCGTAGGTTCGTTTACCGGCTGGCGTCAATGATTTTGAGGTGTTGTTTGTATTTTGACTCACCTAATCCGATATATTTTTTCTATGATCCACTGGCTCTAGTCTAAGGGAATGCACTAACGGGAGACTTTTTTATGCGTTGCATGTGTTAGAATGCGATGGCGCTATAGTTCCGCGTCTGGAAGGCCTTAAGCCTTTATAAGGCAGTGGCAAATATGTTGCCACCTAAATTTGAACCTTATCTACCCGCACTAAAATTTAAAAGCAATGAAATTTTTCTAATGCTCTGCCTTAGAAAGGGTTAAGAGAGATCAAGACTGAGTCGACTTGACTATGGATGACCTTATAACGGAGCCTCAAAGGCACTGCTAAACCCTGACGGAACACAGCAAGCTGCATGTCACAGGACTACTGTTACTTGCCGCAATGAATCCAATAGTATACTTGTCGCAGGGATTTAGTCAAAGACGTTATATTATAATGTATCTTAGGGAATTTATAATCTAACCTAACCTAACCTACCGATAGTTTATAAACTGACTAGTAAGTTTGTAAACTAACAGTTGTTACAATTTAACGCTGACATACTGATTATTTACAGGCGGTGAACGCACTAGCTGTGCGCGCGGGAGTGGCACAGGCCAAGTGGCTGCAGCGCGCGTGTGCGGCGTACAGCTTCGTCACGGTACCTTCACTACGATGCGCGCTCACTAAGGCGCAACTTTACCTCGTTTGCGGACAGGTGGCGTTGCTCAACAACTGCGTAGGACAAGGTAATCATGAGCGGTATTTACCATATACTGCGACACAAAAGTCTAGAGTCTAAAGTACTTTTCCATACAAAACATTCGATGTCTTCCAATATAAATAAAACCTGCCTTGGCGAAGAAAGTGGCGCCCCCATTTATTTCTACTCTTTTTGTGTCGGTCGGGGTATGCTTGGCGGTCGTTCGCCTGCTACTGATACCCTGGACTTATCGTTAAGACGCCTTTTACGACACTCGCGAGGGATTGGGGTGATGCTATTCTGTCCATATGGAACCATCGTCGTGAAGATAAACCCTAAATGACCTAAAACGCTACTCTAAATGCAGTATATTACCGTGGAAATAACCGCCCATGTGTTATTTCAAATCCAAATCCGTTCAGCTGTAACAGTTAGTAAGACATTCATCTACTATTTATTTAAAAATCAAATTCTTATTTTGGTATTTATTTACAGCTGAAGCAAACTTTAAAGCTCTCGTTAGTTTGATACCAGATATACCGGATTTTATAATGGAGGATGGACAAAAGAAGCCCACTCACATCAAAGTCGAAGGATTACTCAGCGACTTCCTATCTACACTTCTTATACTACCGGTAATCCTATAAACTATTTTTTTTCATAGCATCTTGCACCAATAAGTTTCTTCAGAAAATTTAACCAGAACCAGATGTTTCTTGAGCTAACTAACCATTGTGTATTTTTACACACTGTCAATTTTCAGGACAATCTTGACAGTAACTGTAAAGCGTACATACTGAGTGGTTTCATCAAGGTTATGGAGAGAATACATTGGAAGAAGACCGAGCCGTTATACTACGCGACATTGCTACGGACCCTGGACTTGTTGAGCCAAATGACTCAAGAAACCTACGCCTACCATATTGAGTGTGGTAAGTTCCCGAAGTTTTTAAATTAAATTTGTCACTGGAAAGTGGAAATTTTTCTTGGCTTTGGTTTTTTTCTAAGTTTTTCCGGCCAATACATCAAGTTGATCTTTGAGTGAAGTAAATTGTTTCTTTTCCGAAATAAAAAGATTGACCTTATATTTTTTATTACTTTTGTAGTTATATCAAATGATAAACTCTACGGATCCGAGACGGAATTTCTCGAAAGTATAGACAAACACGCCACAAACATATGCCAAGAGCTGCTAGTGGTTCTCAAACTGCTCGGAGATGGGAAGGAAACCAAGAAACAGTACAATTTGGCTCTGGAGTTATTCTGGCGCGTCATCAGGAGAAGTGACCTCGAGAAAACTTCCATGTTGAACCTCGCCGCCAACCTCTGGATGCTCGCGCAGAAAATACAGGACTCCAGTAATAAAATGGCGGTGAGTGTACTTGACGCGTCATATCATGGTCATGCTCGCATTTAACTCGTTAAATTATCATATGTGCTCATTCCGAAAACAACATTGAAGTATTTTGTTTGTTCCACAAATAAACACATAAACTTGGCCAAGAATCTCATTCACGCGTAATAACTAAATACAGCTATATTTTGTCTTTGCAGAAGGCGATATTGTCGGCATTGGAGACAGACGAGAGACCAGCTAGTCAGCAACTACTACAAAAGCTCAGAGAACGAACTTAAATGTAACATTCCTAAAAGATAAGACTGTATAGTATTTTAATTTTTAAGTTAAGAAATACCTATATGCAAATTTTATAACATTTAAACTTTTATGCAATAAAAAGATACAAGTGTTTGTTTAAGTAGTTTATTTTTGTAGTTGGCTCACTCAATCTATTGTCTAATATCCGTAACTAATTGTTTTTTGTGTTAGTGAAAACTGTCGCAATTAGTGGTTTAGTCGCGAAATCCTGTGGTAGGAAAAAACGTTACACGGTTTCAAACTTTTCGATTCAGCACTAAAGCCACTAAACATTTAATAGTATCTTTATATAAAAAGACATCACAAAAGTTTTCCATGGAATTTTATCTTTCCGCCGGTAAAAATTTTCCGGTGAAAGATTTTTTTAAATGGTTGCGGTATATTTTGGGTTTATCGGAAACAAAAAGCATCTTTTTATCTTTCTCTTCTCTATCTTTTATCTCTTACATGGATAATATTAAATTAAAGATAGCAGACGCTGTTAAAAAATATAGATTACAAAGATAATGTGTTAAGTGATCAACTGAACAATGATGATTCCGTCTTAGATTTTTTTTGTTGAACAGATCTGGATGAAATTTGGCACACGCTTCCATATGAGAAGTTGCTAGGCGGACAGCTAGCAATATGTTATGTCTGCTATGTACACTAACGGCCTATTTCTATAGATTCTAATAAAACATCACAAGAAAGTTTTATAAAATGCTGCCTTATGGCTTTTGAGACAAGATATGGAAACTGCTGGTAGAGAGTTGTTATTAGTTTTCCGGATAAGGACATTGACGAGAGAGCAAAAATCTCTGTCGAGAGTGATGCTAATCGATCAGCTGTTCGCTGAAGCAGCTAGGCTACTCTACCGTCACTGAACGCGTGGCCGGCTGACCCACAGCTGACCGCCCCTGCTCCGCCGCCGGATGGAGTAAGCGGACATTGTCCACCGAGACACGCTCCATTGGCGCGCGCGCAACACCACCGATCTTTCACCTGCGCAATGTTGACGCCTATAAAACCATGCCATTACGATATTGTCACGATACTTTCATCCCGACACAAACGAGAATACAACTCGACGCAGCGAGGAGCAGTGGACGTTCGAACAACGTTTTTGGGTTTATACCCATTCAGCAAAATGACTAGACTCGCGTGTCTGGTACGCAGTGATTTATTGAATTTCATATAGTTGTCTATTTTTGGTACTACTGGATTCTGACAAATTCTATTCCTATTGCAGTTATTAATTTGGGCGATATGTGAAGGAGTGTTTGCGAATGAAGAAAAACAAGGATTTGTGGAGCCGTTGGACTTTGCGCCGATCTTCGCTGGTGATGATGGTTAGTTTCATGTATTTTCTTTTTTCCACAATAAATTAGAATTTCTTTCCCATAAGATTATAAGTATTTTTATCAAGTGTAATATCAACGTTACTGTTTTACAGGATTTTCTTCGCTAGCCTCCAGCCCGATCGCGGCAGCAATGCTGAAAGCAGACAAAAGTCAATATCCTCAGTTATTCGATACTTTAGTTAGTAGTTCCATCGATTCTATTCAAAGAAGGGTTGCACCGAAAGAAAACGTTTTCTCCGCAGAACGTTTTGGTTTTAACCCAATCGCGAGTCAAGGGTGGCAGCCGCCCGCGCAGGCAGCTCGCCTCGTCGCGCCGCCGCAGCAGCGCCACCAGCAGCAACAGCAACCTCTCACACACTTGCCCCTACGGCAGCAACTCAGCGCTCCTTTGCGATACGATATAAGACAGGTGCACGACGCCGACTACAGAGTCTACAAGCCCGAAGAAAACGAGCAAGGGGAAGAAATTCTAGCCGCGTTAAAACAAAATCCCAGTGTTTCTTCGTATTTCCAACCCCAAGCCACCAATCTTGAGGTCGCCCATCCCATTAAATATCGCAAACAGGAATTGGTAGAAAGTCCTGAAAGCGAACAGAAATACAAGCCCAATGCTTATATTTCAGGACCACCACGTATTCGTCGCTATGCACGTGGAAGAAAGAGCGAGAAGTTGACGGAAGCCAGCGACGACGAAGAAGATGATCCTTATCACTACAAAGCTGAGTACGTTTCGAGGCCAAAAGAATTCGACAGCAGCTACTACAGCAGTCCCTACAAACAAAAGAAAAATGACAGAGACAATGACGAAGACGAATATCCTTACGATTCTGAATACGACCATAAGGACTACGAAAGAGTAAAGGAGTTGTCAGAAAAGCAAGCCGCGGAGATAAGACAGAATCCAGGAAACTGCAAAGCTGTACAAAGGGATGGCATGACGTGTAATGTTTGTAAGGATCCTAAAACCGGTGGCAACTACGAATCATGCTCTTATGTGCAAGAGCCAAAGAATAATAAATACGCCTATTCCAAAGAAAAGAAGTTTGACAGTAACGATGAGCCCGATGAACCTGAACAGGCTGAAGAACCGAAGAAACGTGAAAAGTATCAAGAATCCAAGGAGGATTCTCGTGAGCATTCTGCGCCAGAGCCTGAAAAGACCAATGCGGGCAACAAAAAAGGTGACGATTCAGATGGTAAATACAAAGCCTATTACGTACACACTTCTAAGCCTAAACCCAGTGAAGCTATAAGAGAAGCACCTGAAAGTGAAAGCGACGAAGAAGGTGAATCAGACACCCTAACGAAACCATACAATTATAAACAAGCTTTACCTGGATTCTATAGCGACAACGAACCTAAAAAAGATGTAGAACATGTCTTGGCCGAATTTAAAAAGAAAGACAGGTCTTCATGTAAGAAAGTTCAAAAGAATGGTATGACATGCTTCCAATGTATCGATAAATCAGGCTTGAAAAACGAAGAATGCATGTTCGTGTCTGAATCGGCTCCGCAAAGAAGTCACCTAGCTTATCAAGAAGTAAAAGAATTTACTTCTAAACCAACGACAATTGACGCGGGAAACGTAGGAGCTGAGAGTCAAACAGTCACGACCCATGCTACTCCAGCGCAAAGGTCGGCAGCATATGTAGTAGCAAACCCCGGCTATGGTAAAAAGTTGAAACGTAAGAAGGCCCGTATTGCCAGCCCAGCAGTAGCCGCAACTAACCCAGTTGCTGCGGCTGCACCCGCTACTCAACCACAGTTCAGAAAGCACATAGTGAAGAGGAGCGCCGATTCAGAGGCAGAAGCTGAAGCTCAAGCTGCGATTGTCGATGAAACTAATATCGCGCCGCCGGAGGAATTTGCAGGTGATAATTCAAAAGGAGCTTTTTGGGCAGAAACCATGCCTAGGTACAGTGCAGCTTTAGGCGTTACTCTGCCTGAATTTATGCTGGCACCATCCGAACACGAAGCTTCGTTTGACGAAGTTGTAGCCGGTGCGTAAGACTAAAATCATGAGGCTGGTAGAGGCGTTAGCCAATAAAAAATGTGTTATTAGAGCGTGTCCATTGTACAACACTTTTTCGATAAAGTTTGAACAGTAGTTAACGGGCAAAAAGTTTCCATTATTTTGTTGCGTAACGAGATTTCACAGATTTATGTCGTACAAATCGGAAACAAAAATTACGAAATAAGTCAGCAGAACCAAATGTTATTCGGTCATTAATTAGTGTTATAAAAATATATATTTGGTATTGAATTATGTACATTAAAAGAATTAACAAATGTGATATTATCTAATTCCTACCACATAAATCGTTTAAATGAGTAGGAGTTTTTCATTGGAATATGGAAAAATGTTAACTAGTTTTAAGAAATAAAAATAAATGTATTATTTTGTTCTTGACAGTGTTTTATTTTAGCATGATTGCTATTCAATTTTTTTAACGTCAATAGAGCATTTATCTGTAAACATAAGAACACGTGTTCAACGATTTTCATTTGTTGGCATGGATGTAGGTCAGCGTCCTAGATGTCAATACTTTTCTGTTCTTATTTTCTCTGGTAATCGTCCAAGACTCGAACCGAACGTCATCGTCCATCGGACTAGGAACTCTCGATCGGAGGCTCCCGGCATCCCGACTTCGGGAGAAAGTGATTAAATTCAGTCGTATTCTGCCCATGCATCGGAGCACTATACTGTGAATATAAATAAAATCAGCGGCTAACAATACAGCTGATATCCGAGTAACGAGCGACTGTTTTGTGATCGAGCCAAACGGACGGTTCGGTTTAACCGGTGGTGGTGTTCTAAGCTCTTCTGTGAGATTTTTTTTTTCCCTAGAAATCGTAAGTAATGTTTAAGTTAGTTTGAAATTTAATTTATTGGTCGTTTCTGTTTGTTACAATGCAATTTTGTAATCCAATTCAAATATAAAATTACTAATAGGTACCCTGTACCTTCTCCTTATTCATTGTGATACTGCAGTAAATAAAGTTCAGAAAACGCCGAAAATTCATAATACATAAATATTTCTATGCATGACTTGTATTTTTTAGTCTTATATCTGTTTATCCATGGTTTATCCCGGAAGCTGAAGGCGGTAAATTAATTTATACCTATCCATGTCGTAAAAGAATGTTTGTTCTATAAACCCAGACAACAGAAAAAATGATTTTTGTAACTTTGCCAAGTTAGCGATTGAATAAAACTTTATTATTGCGCAGAGAATTTCAAAAGAATCGCAATCATGTTACGCGTTTACTTTGGTCCCAGAATAGCAATAACTGACGTGCGCTTTTTCATTAATTCATTAAATTGTTTTGCGACGTTTTGCGGCAAAGTCAACGTTCGTTTCGATTATTGATGCCAAAATGCGCGCTGCCTATTTGTGGAGTATATTCGCGTATTGATAGATCAAGGGCGATCGGCGCACAGTGGACTAAATAGCTATAACTCTGAACCAATCGCGTCGGTAATAAAACACTTGAAACGAATCTGCATTTGGATTATACTTATGTTGCGGTTCAAGCACTCAAATTAACAGAGCATTGCATGTCAAGCGATACTTTGTAAATAAGACAATGATTAAACTGCCGCTTTTAGTGGAATATAAAATCAGTAGTTAACAATCACTAAAACACCAAGTTTTCAAACCACCAATATCACTAAATAAGCACGCATTAGTTGGTTAATTACAAACTCATGCATGAATCGCCCCGTTTGGTACATACAATGAAAATGTGTTATGTGCTAGGAGAAAACAAAACAACTTTCATAAAGAAATTAAAATACTTAAGAATCTTATTACTTAACTTATTACCTGATCCACTCTCGATCCAAAACTGATAGTAAACCATGTATCAGGTGAAAGATGAACAAGGAGGACATAGAATTCGAGCAGTCCCGTGTGGACATCAACACGCTGCCCCTGCGGCCGCCGCAACCGCTGGTGGCGCCCGCGCCGCCCGTCAGGAGGCCGTGGCACCCCATCATGTGGGACGACACGCTTGTCGGCGGCACCTCAGCTGATCAGAAGTACATGGATGCTAAGGTAATTCGAGCAGTCCCGTGTGGACATCAACACGCTGCCCCTGCGGCCGCCGCAGCCGCTGGTGGCGCCCGCGCCGCCCGTCAGGAGGCCGTGGCACCCCATCATGTGGGACGACACGCTTGTCGGCGGCACCTCAGCTGATCAGAAGTACATGGATGCTAAGGTAATTCGAGCAGTTCCGTGTGGCCATCAACACGCTGCCCCTGCGGCCGCCACAGCCGCTGGTGGCGCCCGCGCCGCCCGTCTGGAGGCCGTGGCACCCCATCATGTGGTACGACACGCTCGTCGGTGGCACCTCGGCCGATCAGAAGTACATGGATGCAAAGGTACTTACCTACTTTGAATGATGTCCTGTTCTAGTTTCTGCCATTTTCAATAACAGATGTTAGAATAGAATAGAATAATTATCACATTATTTCACATGTCTCTTCCAATTCCGGTTCCCTCCACTGCTGGCGGAAGTGTTTTCACCATCTAGTTCTTCTCAGCAACTCTCCTAGCCTAGCAGGCACGCGTGTTATTGTTATCCCGGCAGATTTCGGCAGCCACGTTTATTGTATAACGTATTTTATTTAGTCTTACTTAGCGAAGTGCCGTAGCGAAACGTTATCCCACATTTTGTTCAGTAATATTTCTGTAGTTACCATGGCTTGATGGGTAAATAATGATCCTCTTCAAATGTTTCTAGGCAGCCGAGGCGGCGGCGATAGCTGGAGCGGCGGAGTACCCTCACAAGCAGCGCCTGCGCAACTTGCGGCGGCTGATCAAAGAAGGCAAAGTCAAACCTGACTCCGAGATGCTCATCTTCTTCCTCTGCAACAAGTTCGCTGTCTCCGAAGACCGGCAGGACAAAGTAGCCTCCTAATTATAATTTTTTGTATAAGTTGAATCGTTTTTTTTTTGTATAGGTTTTTATGACTCTGGAACTGAGTCATTTTGAGAGTTGAATCGATTATGTTTGGGTGTTGCCAACCCGCTAAAATCTTCCGTGTTTCGTTTGTTTATTGTATAACATCGTAACAAGATTTTTTAAGATTTCAATAGCCAGGTTTGGTTATTAACAAAATATGTTTCCACTAGTTTGAAAAATATTAATTTATCAGTTCAAGAGTTAGTAGATCTTTGTGAAAGAATTCGGAAGAGGGTGTGAAAATGCTGTGATCAAAAGTTGATGGAGTTCCTGATGAAGAAGTGACATAGATTTTGGTAATGTGACTGATCTATTTAGAAATTAATTATTGAAAGCAATTTTTTCTTATCAAATCTAAATAAATGTGTATGGATGAACTCAAAATATGTCATGTAATTAAATATTGTTGTTAATTGTAAAATATATCATGTTAAAACAATCAATCATTAATATGAAAATAACAATAAAAATGTGTCTTTTACAAAGTGTTTGTATTTTAGATTTAGAATGCAATGAATGCAATCATGCGATGCTTTATGGTCACGGTGAGGTATAAAATTAGATGAATGAATATTATGTGGAGTATTTTTTTTAAACAATAGTTTTATAAAATATGGTATTTAGTGGTTGAAAAATTGAAAAATTTACGCATTGTATTAAAAGATTATGTATTATGTGTATTTAAACTCTAGCGGCTGTACTACAGTCGCGCAAGTCAAAATGGAATAACAGAAAATATTTCGAAAGACTCAAGTCAGTGTAGTTACATATACTTTATATTCTTCATAAAAATTATCTACACACAAGACTTTAATATAAAACAAAAATCGAGTTTCTCAAATATAACTAATAAAAAGTATTTAAGATTGCCGTTTTACACGCTCTTGGGGCTCCTCGGGGCTCCCGGGGCGCGGCGGCGGCGCCGGTATAATGTACAACTGCGGTCTTAGCGCCGCCGCCGGAGCCCCCGGCCCCGCCCCCGAGGCACGCCGAGTGCCCGAGTCGAATAAATTAATCAGAGAACGAACCTCAAACGAAAAGCCGGCCGAGGAGTCTAATCGCACTAATTTCGTTAAAATAATAACTGGTTCCGGCGGCGTCATCGTCCTCGCCGGGAATGTTCTCTTGCACTATGATACACTGTATACACTGGTAGTGGCGGGCGCGGCGCGGGCGGCTAGGTGCCGGCGGGGGGCGGCTGCGGCGCGGGGGGCGGCATGCCCGCACTCGCCGCCGCCTCGCCCGCCTTGCCCCCCGCGCCCGCCGCCGCCGCCCCCGCCGCCGCCGCGCCGCCCGGCGTGAACTCCTCGTCCTCCTCTTCCTCGGGGTCAAACTTCAGCATCAGCTGTTTGAACTGTAACAAAACATTATTTTATTATTATTTTTTATCGGTGGTAACTTATGCCTGGGGCAGCTTATCGTGCAGTACTGATCGTACTGATAGTATACATGCTATAATTTATTTTATCTAATAACGTATATTTCACAATTGATTTACTCTGAACGACTCTAAGAAGTTGTATAAGATGAACAGAGCTAGCTACAGTGCGTACCTCTAGGTAGTCGTCGACGAGACGGCGCCGGCCCCGCTCGTCCAGCTCGTGCTCGTCCTCGCCGCGCTGCTGCAGCTGCGCCAGCGTCGCCTTGGGCTCGAACACGGGCGCGTGCCGCCGCGATATCGCCTTCTCGTACACTTTCGCCGCTTCCGACGGCGAGTACTGGCTTATTTTTCTGTTAAACAAATAACATAGTTAATCATGTGGCAGTTTGCAAAAACAGGATTCAGTAAAATTGTTGTCCAAAGTGCTAACTTTGCGGAACTCCTGAAAAAACCTAAGAAAAAGAACTGGTCCTAGGAGTGAACCTTGCGGAACCCTTCAAGACACTTGAGCAAAGTACTGGTCCTAAACCTAATAAAAAGTACTGGTCCTAGAAGTTAACCTTGCGGAACCCCTGAAGAAACCTAATAAAAATTAGATTTGTAACCGCTCACACCATAACATTTTGCCATCTGTATACCTATAGTTAATACGAAGCATACCATTTTTGTAGACTTCCGTTAATGCTAAATTGGTGCAATTTCTATTAAGTAAGACATGGTCAACTCTATCTAAAGCCTTACTCAATCCGTCAATGAAATAACACGAATATAAGATGCAAGATGGTGTTGTACTCACGCGTCAGTGATGCCGTAGAGCTGCTTGAGGTGTTGCTTGAGCACGAGCAGCAGCAGGCAGCCGCGCGCTTGCCGCATGGCGTCGCGCAGCGGCCGCGTGTTGTCGGGGAGCTGCCCGAGTAGAGTCTCCACTTCCTCGTCGTCTTCCTCTTCGTCTAGAGGTTCTTTCTCTTCTGTGGTTTGTTTGTCCAGACCCTGTGTTGAGATAGCGAGAAATAAGACATTGAAAAATGTTTCGAAGGTCAACTTGCAAAAAGAATAAATATCGAGTAGTTTGTATGTTAGCCCGGATGGTGTAGTGGATAGGGCCGCGGCCTTCTGTGCAGGAGGTCGTGGTTCGAATCCCACCACGTACCAATGTGTTTTTCGGTTTTCGAATTTCATATGTACGTTTATTCGGCGCTTTTACGGTGAAGGAAAACATCGTGAGGAAACCTGCACACACCTACGAAGAAATTCAAAGGTTGTGTAACCTAATCTAGGATTGGGTCTGGTTACCCTTCTGTCTGGGTTGCGGAGGTCAGATGGCAGTCGTTCTGTGTAAAAACCAGTACCCTCGTTCAATCCCCTAGATTAGGTAGCCGACCCCGTGAGATACGGGAAAAAGGCTAGGAAGAAGAGATCGAGTAGTTTGTATGTTTATTTAAAAGAATGGTTTAGAAGCACGCGGTCTTACCTCGCGAAAAAGCTGTAGAAGATTCGATCCCGACGTTGAAATGATGATGTCGATGTGATGTATGATGAACAGCGGTTCGTCTTGAACTTGATATGGGAAGTAACCTAAATTATCAGCCAGGTACAACATTTGATCCAGGGGCGCAGTCTGCAATACAAAAACATTGAGTAAGATTGCGAAAGAAGGAAATAAGTAAAGTGCCGAAGAAGATAAGCTATGTTTTTATTTACGATCAATGCCTATATCATTAATGGCAATAATGTTCAGGCATATATTGCTACTTTTATGTGATGTGATTAATAGGTTTAGTTAGACTCTGACACGCAAGTTGAGAGCATTATTATCTCAGTTTTTGGGTGTAGTCCACTTATTTTGCCGTCTGAATTCTCCTAGTAATAAATAACCTAAAATAATAGGAACATAGAAAGGTAGACCAAATATTGGCATCACACATGTTTATCCAGTGCAATACTCACGGAGACATCGTCGAACTGCTTGAGTAGCGAGAGCACGAGCGCTCTCCTCTGCGGGCGAGTGTTCCGCAGTAACGAATACAAGAACCCGTTCAGAGCTGTCGGTAACTCATCTTGTTCCTTTTTCCTGCAATACAAATTATTATGTTTTAGAAATAATTGTTTCTAAACTGAAACTAGCAGGCTATCGAATAGTTCAGAGTTTGGGATTTGAGCTGAAAACCTGAAAGTAGTAGTAGTTCATCCCAAAATATGTCGAGACCAAAACATTGCTTTAGTTATTTCCAAATCTTACGTTTTTTCACGGCGAAAATGATTTAGTATTTGCTAATATGCATTCTTATCTTTTTCAGTTGGTTTTTTGTGAGCTAGATATCGAGTGGTGCTTTCATTTCAAGATCCAATAAGTCAACTAACAAATAAACAGTTAAAACCTACCTGAACCCTCGTATGACCCTCGACCTGCTTCCAGTCTGCAGTATCTTCTGCAGCTGGTAGGACAGCTTGATGCCGAGTTGTGCCTTCATGTGTATGAAGCCGGGGTACTTCTTGTCTATTTCCTGCAGGTTCTTGTCGGCCGTGTGCGATACCGTGATCTCGGTGTCTGTGCTCATCGCTATTAGGTACGGGACGATCTGTAATGGAGGTGATAAGTGTTCAGTTTATGAAAGTGCAGAAAGAGCTAAACTAAAACAAATCCCGTTAATAAACGCGAGTTCTTCTAGCAAATGGGTTGTCGAATCCAGTACGACACGCCATTCACCTGTGTAAACCTCATTTAGGTCTTCCATTCGTTTAAGTTGGACATGGTCTACTCCAGGCTTTATTCATCTGTTTGAACCTTATTTACCAGATCTCCAGAGTACAGCTGGATCAGTATGAATATTAACATCAATCATTAGAAGAAACCACCATTTAGTACAGTGACGCGCCCAGGATCTCTGTCAGGTACAACTGGAGCAGGTGTACTCCATCATTTACCTGCACGGGATGCACCAGCCCCTGCGCCAGCACCAGCTGCACCACCTTCATGGCGCTGGAGCGCACCATGGTGGAGGCGTGCAGTGACGCGCCCAAGATCTCTTTCAGGTACAACTGGATCACGGTCGACGCCATCCCGGAAGATACGTCACCCATCTCTTTGAGGTTCTCGTGCTTGGATTGCTTTTCCCCTGGATACGAAAAAATAGTATTGCAAATTCCTGTGCGTGTCATAAGAGTCAAGTCGACTGAAGGATAAATCTAGGAACAGGACAGCCACGTTCTCTAAATATGGTACCATGGTACTGCTGTAAATTAGCCACAACAACGTAAAAGTTTGGAGTTCGGAGTTCTGTGGAAAACAAAATATCCGGTTATCTTTGATGTAAACTTGTTTGCTAAAACATATACAAAGCACACACAATCTCTGTAAACCTGTCAATAATGTACTCACATTCCTTATCCTGCCGGATCATCCTGGCCTCTTCCTCCTGCAGATACATCTCGATATTCCTGAGCACGTCGGCCTTCATCTCGACGGGCGCGAGCTCTGACGTCAGCAGCTGGTGGTAGAACTCCTTGAGCTCCGGCCGCAACATGAACTCGTAATGCCGCACGCACACCGAGCCGAGAGCTTTCAGTGTGTGGGATACGAAGTCCTCGTCTTCTAGGCCCACGAAGAACATCAGCGTGTTGTATACTTGTTCCTTTATGTCACTCTGTAAGAGAGATATGATAGTGAATGATTTGGTATCGTTATATGAAGAGACTTAGAATGTGTGTGTGTAAGGCTATAACTTCGGCCGCGAGTGTAGCGTCCGCGTCATCTCCGGGTTCCGCAACCAACAACCTAGGTTACATACCGGAAGACCCTCGATGACCTTGGAGTCGGTGAACTCGAAGTATCGCAGCAGCAGCCCCACGATGAAGAGCGCGCGGCGGAAGTGTGGCCGCGAGTGTAACGTCCGCGTCATCTCCGGGTTCCGCTGCCAACTCTGTTTCCATTGCAGTAGCACACCTGACAGAAAAAAATAGAACAAGCCATATAGCACTGTTATTTGGTGGTAAACAGAAAAAAATCACAAAACCGAGAAAAACATCATAACATCAAGTCTAGATTCAACAAATAAAGTAAAATAGGAAAGGCTTGTTCTTGACTACCTCAAAGAGTTTTAAGATGTTTTCGAGTTGTCGTAATTTTCAGACAAGGCACACTTTTACGGTACTACTTGCAAGAATTATAGGATAAAAATCTCACCATGATATTTGTTGAACACATCCCGGATCAGCTTGTAGTTGCGAGTGAGCGTGTTGACGATGGACGCCAGCAGCGCGATACACGACGCTATCACGAGCTGCCCTCGTTGCAGGATCAACTTCACAGCGTCTTCTTCCAGCTGAGCTAAGAACACTTCACTCGGGTGCTCCATTAGGGGCACTACTAGTTCTAAGGTCGACGCTACCGTTGACATTATTTGTTGTTCGTATTGATTCTAAAACAAAAAGTTAGTATTTAGTAACTCTGTTTTTAAGACATTCGAATGTGGGTAGTTTGAAATAGTTGACTGTACTTTACCTGACATTTGAGACTAAGATATGGTTGTAACGTTAGCGCGTGATTTACTAGAAGTTGCGGCCTGATTTTAGCAAATAAATGCAACGTGGATAAACACGCCAATATGCGCTGGGATGAACCGGAACCTGAAAGAAATTACCTCAGTTGTTGAACTACGAATATTACAACTTAGTATAGAATGTTGGATAAAAATGTAACTGTTTCTTACCACCATCGCCGCTCGCTTCTTCCAGTTGAAGAAGATTCTCGATGAGGCAGTCTACGATTTGTTGACACGCGGTAAGCAGGGATTTGGGTGGTTGATAAATAATTTTGGTCGAATCTTCTTTGTCCTCTTTCGGTTTAAATAACTAGAACAAATATACGATTATAGCACCTATAATAAAAGAATATTTACTTCAGTTCATAATTTGAAAAACTTACACTTGTGAGAAGCTGCTGAAACCATTCAAGTCCCATGTCTCTGGAAGATATGACCACGTCTGTGATGTTGAGAACTTTTCTTGAAAGCGGGTCGGCGGCCGCCGCGGTCATGTCGAGCGACGCGAATCTCGCACCGGTGGTGGAGCACGGACTGAACCACATGTTCTGAAACACCTCCATCACCAGCTTCCTGATGCCCTCCTCGTCGTTCACCCTCCTGATCATCTTCACGCAGATCTCCGGAATCTTGGGGAACTCCGGGCACTCTATGCAGATGTCTTTCAGGATCTTGATGACACGCTTCCGTACCGACACACCGGTGTCGAGGATTCGGTTGGAGAGCATCCCGTAGTACTTGTCGATGAGCTCGGGGCGGGAGAGCACGAACTTGCCGACGAGGTCGACGGCGGCCTCGCGCACGGCCGTGGACTGGTCGAGGAAGGAGCGGTTGACGCCGATCTGCATGTCAGGGCGCGCCAGCACGGCCGGGTCCGCCTCCACGATCGCCGCTAGACACTTCATCGCCTTCGTGCGGATCGCGATCGTGTTCTCGCACAGGATCACGAGGATCTTCCGCAGGTACTTGTCGAAGCTCTGCGAGAAAGAGCGCTTGGACGCGAGGTACTGCGAGATGAGTTCCGCGCCGCCGTAGTCGATGTACGACTGCATCACTTGTACTTGCGTGCCGCCCTGGTACCGGAAAGGTCTGATCTTCTCTACCAGAAACAGCTTCCGCCGCTCTATCTGTTTGAACTTCTCGGCGGATAGGATCGCGCTGGAGACGTGTTTCTTGTCCGGCTTGGACTCCTTATCGCTGTCGTCGTCGGGGTCGGACTCCTCCTCACTACTGTCGTCTTTGTGTCGTTTCTTGGTCTTGTTCTTGAAGCGTTTGGTCGGCGACGAGCTCTTGGGCTGCGCAACCATGTCCCTGTACCACTGCGTAATGTAGAAGTGCCGCGCGCAGTTCCACGCCTGGTCCTTCTGACCGTTGATCGCGAGGTAGTCGAGGAGGACTCGTTGCAAGAACTCCGTTCGTTCTTCGTCCTCATCGAGGCCCGATGTGAGACTCTGAAAGGAGCAGTATGTTAGACACAATCCTTAATTCAAAGGCGAACCCCTAAGACTCCCCGGGAGTGTCGAAATCCCATACATAGTTTCGCTTTCATTTTTAAACGGGAAGACCAAACTCAACCAAATTTTGAACACATAATCAAATCTATGCTTATAATTCTTAAGGAGGAGAATAAGCTTCTTGTGGCAGAGTGGAAGATCCTGAGAAAGATTCTGGGACCGGTTCGGAGGGCCGATGGAACGTGGCGAATCAGGAGATTTAAGACCTAGTGGCCGAACCTAACATCATGGGAGAGACAAAATCCGCTAGACTTCGTTGGCTTGGCCACGTTACGAGGATGGCAGAGGATCGCGTAGCAAAAAGAGCGTATTTGGGGAAACCAGAGGGATGCAGACCCGTTGGGCGCCCTAGATACCGCTGGAGTGACGAGGTGCAGAAGAACCTACAAGAGTTGGGGGAAGCTGACTGGCGCGAAACTGCTCTCGATAGGGATCGCTGGAGGCTCGTAGTGTCGGAGGCCAAGATCCACTACGGGTCGCTGAGCCAGCGGAGTAAATAAGTATGCTTATAATAAGTTTTGGTTTCAAAATATGAAGCATGAACAAAATAAGATCGAAAATACGTTTTTGCGTGAAAATAGCCCAAAATTTAATTTGTTCTTTAATTTTGTACTTGGCTTTGTATGGGACTTCGCCACTTCGAGAGACTATTAACAGAAGCATGAGATTGAACAGACCTGTGCTTGGTTGCCATCCTTCTCCTCCTCGGCGCGGATGTCCCTGACGACGGCGTCCATGGTGGAGAGCTTGGCCCGACTGTGCACACTGTCCCTCCGCAGCCGCGCCGCCACAAGCCCCAGGTACTCCAGTGAAGCCACTCGCACTGACATCTCCATAGATTTGTCCGACATATACTTCACCTGATAAAATACATGACATTCAGCAAGCGATAGTTTACATAACTGAAATATTGTAAACAACGCGCATAGAACTAAATAGTTACTTACCAGCATAGTCCCAAGTAGACTAAGCAGTAGCTCTGTGGCGGGCCACTCCGGTTTGTTCACAGTGGTCAGCAGATCGTGAACAAAGTTCTCGAACAATGGCCGAAAGTCGACCTCTTCATTACGCGACCGACATTTGTTCAGAAACGACGTCAAAAACGTTCCACCCACGCTTATTGCCGCCTCGTACTTAGATATAATTAACAGATCTTTGTCCATATGCTGTAAAACAAGGGAAAATGTTTTGAAATCTGTTGTAGAACAAGAAAAAATCAAGACTAGTTTGATTTTATTACAATTTTACTTACTTTCTTATTAACAGTTTCTTCACTACTGCTACCTTTATCCTGGTTTTTACACAAGGTTTCTGGTAGCGTAACAACACATTGCACTAATTGCAGTACTAACGCCGTCAACATCTGTATATGTTGATCTGAGTTGAGCTGGAATGACCTTAAGTTGTGTTTCGAACTCGGTATGCGCGCGATTGACGCTAAAATGTCTTCGAGTAATAAACGCCGATGCTGCTCGTACTTTGTGAATATCTGGAAAATTTGGAATTGTTGAAATAGTTGGCCTACTGTAACATCACTCATTTAAGAGGCTCCACGAGGATAAGTGGCGCCCACAAGTTAAAAAATTATTACTTACTGAAAACACAATTAATCGAAATTCCGGTAGATCATTTTGAAGTCACAGTAATTAAAATAATTTAGAACTTCATAAATTAGCGATTCATAGTTCGTTGTAGTAACAGATAGAAGCGAAAACTACCACTTTTAGCACTTTTGTTATCTGTAACTACAGTGAACACAAAATATTTAATTTATAATGTTTAAAATAAACTTTAATTACCTGTACTTCAAACTGATCTACCGGATTATCGATTAACTGTGTGCTCGGTGAGTTTTTTGACTGTTGGGGGGCGCCACTTAGCCTAGGGAGCTCCTTGAGTATAAAAGTGTAAAAACTTACTGTCGTGACGAGTTTCAAAGCGGACAGTTGCAACTCGCTGACGTTTTCCACGAAGAAAGGCGACACTCCAACAGTGGAGGCGTGCAGCACCGTAGTATCAGTGAGGTGGTGCGCGGATAACAGCTCGGCCAGTAGCGTGACGCACTCGTGCGCATGCGTGTACAGTTCGCGCACGGCCTTTGTAGACCCGCCTCCGTATTTGCGAGACACTTGAGTTGCGCCGCCACCGCGCCGCTTGCGACCGTCCACTAGGTTATAGGAAAAAAATACCCATTTGAAGAAATGTCGTCACGACATTGGTTTTGATTTGGTCAAAATTATAGCATGAAGCATGTAAAATTTCAGAGTCGCAAATCGCAAACCAAATAAATTGTGAGTGTAACTGGTGCTGTTTGTAAATAAATAAAAAGCTATGAATTGTCTTACCTTTCTTCTTGGTTGTAGACTGAATACTGTACACAGGATCGAAGACGCAATAAATAGTGTTGTTCAGTTGGAATTTGATGAACATAATGATTCTATCTATGACGTCCTCCAAGATCACCCGTTTGGGCATGCTCGAAGCAGTCATTATGTACAGTGACGTCAGACACGCGTCCGAGGCACACATCACTCTTTCTAAAGCCGACTCCATCCACATTTGCCGCATCTCTTCACTGTCATCCTAGAAGACAATTATTAACATAAGCATTTATCATGATTTCATTGAAATTGATGTTCAAAATCCCAAGACTTCGTGAACAAGAGTGAAGACTGAAACAGGAAGAAAACGACGTACAAAGAAAATAGCGCCATCGCATTCTAACACATGTGTTATAAAGCGTTAGACAAACATAGAATGTGCCAGCTGCATCTCCTCCCGGGCATGCTTTAAAAACCAGCTAAGGGATTCGAGGTTTTCAGTGTATTGTAATTTAGGCGAAGGCGATCTGAAAAAACCCTCAAAACTTGTCAGACGTGGCGGAACGACCTTTGTTTAGTTTGTTGACACTCTGTTAACCCCATTAGGGATAAAGGCGTGATTGTATGTATGTATGTATTACGTGTGTAAAATATAACAAACTTACCGGATCGCCAACTAGAGACATTTTTTCAGCTGCTCTAATGTTTTTCTCCAATAAGTTAAGCAGTCTCACTAATTTGTCCGAAGGTATTGATGCCATTGCGCCAAGGTTTTTCAATTTCGCAGCTTCAGAACACAGCTCTTGTAACTGGTAGCGCGGTAGTAATAGTTCCTCTGGTATGTCTGATCCTTCTAAAAAATACAAGCCTTTTAGTACTTTTTATGATTTTGTAAGTAAGACCAAAATATCTCAAATTAAAATGGTAGGTATTTCTGTAATGGTTTAGGTTTGAAAACCCAGTATAACAAATCACTTACCCATCTCATCAGTTATTATTACATCGTCATCAATAGTCTCGAATACTGATTCAATAAGTTTGTTGAAGCGTTGGTATGTATTTGTCTCCATGAGTTCATCCACTGAGAGCATCTCTAGCACAGGTACTAATCTCCTTTCCACCTTTCGCAACTTAGGACGAACTGCAAAAAATAAATCATTTTACAATATTACCAAAAACATTATTTTTTTTATGTGTTTTCATTTTAATCACATTGGGCAATTTGGGCATGGATATTGGATAATGTTTTTTCAGAAAATGGCGGGAAATCCGACTTTTCTTTTTAATAAGTTAATTTAATAAGTTAAAAATGGCGGGAAATCCGTTTTTTTTTAAATAAATCTAAGCTTCTAAGGCGCGGCCTGCGGTGCGGTGGCGGACAGTCGTCTTCCTTCAAAATTGTACGTAAGATCAAAAACACGCGCGGTTTGAAAGCAACTGTCTTCTGGAAGCAGGAGGTTCCGCAGGATAATTTGCAGCGCGGATTCGCGATGGAACACCAATTTGAGAAGTATACGAAGCTATATGTGAAAACCAGAAAAAAACAAAACAGAGGACATATAAGCATAGAAGTTACAAATGAGGATACTAAACATTCAACTCACCTATAGCAGTTTCAGCTTCCTCCTTCTTACTGGCTTCCTCATGTTTCCGCTTCACTGCCTCCCAGTTCTTCTCTCGAGCTATATCTATCGCCTCGCGCTCCTTGTCCACCGTTGGCGCGGGATTATGCGATTTAGGCTTCAGTGGTAAGTTGTCATCGGAATCAGATTCTAATGTACTGTTTTTCCTTGATCTTACATCACCAGAAAATTCGTGTTTCTTAAGTAATCCCTCCTGAAAAAGACGTAATTTAAATTTGGTTTGTTATTTACATGTTTATTCTACAAGTTTTTGTTAATAAGTGTGACGAAACTTACAGATAAGCGGCCAAGTTTAACAACAGGGAACCTGTTGTTCACGACATTGGTGCTTTTGTTGGGGTCTTGTTTCTCTTGCATGGTGTTTTGTGCTTGAGGGGCGTATGGCGCGCCCATTGAAGGCTGAGGCACTTGCGGTTCTTGCCGTAGCGGCGACGGCGCTACGCTAGCCTGAGCTGGCGATTGGCCTGTCACCACATTACCATCTAAAATACAATTTATTTATTATAAACTGAATGCTCTATGTTCAATAGGTGGAGTCTTGTAAATGGTTTATTGTATCATATATCTGTAATTTCTCTCAAGTTTCTCTAGACATAATGAAATAAGTTTGTAACCCTACCTTGTTGAAATGCCTTTTCCTGTGATTGCATTAGTCTTTGTTGATCAGTGTTCCCTGGTGACATAGATAGAGGATCCTTTTCCTCTGCTATATTTGTATCAAAACTTCTATTATCTTGCATTAGGCTATTGTAAAAACCACCATTTTGTGGGTTGGAACAGGATGAGTTGGAAACAGAACTGGTGTAAACATTTGAGGTATTACCACTGTTCCATAATGGTGATACATTGTTCTGGGCAGTGATATTGACCTGGCTGCTGGGTCTGGCTTGGGAGGGAGGGGAGCCCATATTCACATGAGGAGAGGACTGGCATGGTGGGGCTAGAAGTTGCTGGTTTGGAATGGGCCCTGTGTGCACAGCCGTGCCATGAGCAGATGGACTCGAATGTACAGTACTATGTGGTGGATAGTTGTATGATTCTGATGGGGACATTCCATTAAACTTTGAGGTATTTAAGTGGTTGCCACCCCAATGATTTCTTTCATTTTGGTTTTCAAAAACATTTGGATTTACACTTAGGATTGCCTTTAATAGTTCTGGTGTAGCTTGTTGAGGGGCTGGGCTAACAGCATTTGGTATGCTTTCATCTTTGAGGTCTCTGAAAAGCAATTTGAATTTATTAGTGCCTAGTGTAGTTAATGTTTATAGTGAAATGTGAAAGAATATACATACATGTGTTGAACCGAGGTTTGCATAAGAGATTGCAGCAGTAGGGAAACTAAATTGTCATCTCTAGTTGCAAGAAGGATAGCAGCCTCTTCCGCAACCCGGGGATGGAAAAGCTGTGATTTGTTGTTGAGAGTAGACGGTAAGGGTGTTGGAAGTGGTAGCACTGGTAAAACTGTAAAAACAATGTTATCTGTAACACCACCTCACAGATTCAACCCTATCTAATATTATAAATTTTAATGGGTTTCCCACATATCAAACTAAAATCATATTCATATTAATTTAATTTAAATTAATAGTTTTAGTAATTTGAGTTTTAAGTAGAATCAAGAAACTTTTAAAAGGTTTAAACAAGCATTAGGTACTTATAGGACCGTAGGGAGTCCATTGTACCTTGAACTACTGGAGAAATGTAGATAGATATCTAATTTATCCCTGATAGACATTACTAAGAAGCTAATTTTAATTGCAGGAAAATATACCCATAGGAAAAATCCATAAGCTATGGGTAGAACCGGGGGTTGGTAAACTAGTGACAGTAAACAAAAAGGAATATAGAAATCTAATAAGGATTTTTACTAACATTAATACAACTAATTTGTACTGTTGTTGTTATCATTGCATTTTTGTTTAAATAATTTCATAATTCATAATTTAGTACAAATGCATGTGACATATATTGAAACTACTAAAAGTTAAAAACATGGTCTATGTACGAAGAAACCCAAGAACAAGGTACACTTTTCTCCATATAATATTGTTACATGCAACCTAAGCAAGGGCTATAAACAGTTACTTTCTATTAGGTGATCTACTTAAATTGTTAATACCAAACATAAAAACATTAAATTATATTAAAAACATTTGTTTCACAATAGTTTTCTGGTATAAGGTAGAAATGTATGCTTTTTACAGAAATATTGTTGGTTACAGAGAGTGCCATAAAAAACCCATAGAAAAATACTTACGATCTGTCAAGCTGGCTACTCCTGCAAGGGTCGTGATGGGGACACTAGGAATATCCCTCTCATTCATCTTGGTCTAATGGTCTACGTTTTTCGTTAATTTATCATTCCAGGTCCGCTAGAAACCAAAAAGAAAGTCTTCGCTGTTGTACTGTGACACACGGCTATGGATGTTTGCGTAGCCGCCGATTCCATTATCATTTTAGTTTTCACATACGTAACACCAGCACAGCAGAATTAACGATTAACTGTTGATACACTATCATAATAAATACATTTCACTAATAAATAACTAATAACAAATCGAAAGATTGTTGTGAAAATGGGGCAGCCGTCAATTTGATGCTTTGTTGTGCGTTGTGCATCAAAACGAAGGTCAGCGCATCTGAGCGACACTCCCCGCGAGTAGATTGGATAGTAATTTAGGCACTGTTAGCAATATTCACTTGAGATACACGGAAGATACTCACTGAAACATTATAAAACTATTTTATTGAAATATTCAGGGCAAATCAAACATAAACCCACATCGTAATCAAGAAATTGTGAATTTTTTTTTTTTTTATTATAGCGTTTTACGGCTCTGGAATCTAGTCCTTATGAGCCAGTCTTCTTTTCAATTTTTTCTTATCATCTTCTTCTTTATTTGGGAGAGGTGTTGCCATTGCACTTTTGGCATTTGTCTATGGTCTAGCTATGCAAACTTTTTAAACCAGTGTGACCATGAATGACCATCTCTTTCCTTTTTGGCTTTTTCTAAAAGAAAAGAAAACTTCTTCTCTTCTTTTTGTTCTCTTTCCTCTATAGTTTTGAGTTCAGTTTTATGAATCTGCAAGCGTGCATGCAGAGCCGTGCAGAGCAGTGTGTGTGTGAGAAGTGAGATGAGAACCACCTTTTTTTGCTGTTGATGTTGCTATGTAAAAAAAATTGAATCAAAAATAAAACTGATTCTCAAACTACTTGAAATCATGTCTAAAGTCAGGAAAAGAGCCAACCTAACGCGAAAAAAAGTTATACTGCAATCGTTATGTGAATTAACTGATTTATGATTGAGTGACATTTGACATGACATGACTTTTGTTATCATATCATACCGCAAAAGTTGTTGGTTTGTTCACATTTATTCATAAATTTTAATGAATTTAAACAAAAAGAACTTGAATTACGTAGAAATTAATTCACCCCATACATGATTATGATCTAAAGAGGTGAAATTTAAGTTGAGTTTTTCAGTAAATTTTACTTTTTTGATACGTATACGAAACCGCGGTATAAAGTAGTTGGTGGCGAATATTTATCCATTCCACAAAAGATTATACCGGAGTCTAAAGTAAACTTGTAAAGGTACGAAGGTACGGAAGATACGTGTACTGCATGCACAAACCATTAAGGTTATGATTGCCGGACGCAGTGGACTGTGCAGGCTATAAAATAACGTAAATAGAGAACAAACCGGTTTCCTTCACAGGTTATTATCTCACCCCACCATGAAGCCGCATTCTAGCTTGGATTCCGTTACGTGGTACCTAAAGTACTTAGCATTACCCCTTACTGTGGGAGTAATAACTATGGCTGGACTTTATGGTTGCTTGACTCAAAGAAAAAGAAGAGCAGCATTAAAAGGAAAGGTATGTGATATTGTTATATGAAACTAAATACCACACCTAACTGCCTATTGGAATAAGGAAATTAATACCCAAGTTTGTACCTATAGAAAACTACATTCCTATAATTTCTAAGGATACAAACAAGCTTTACTCATAAGATGTTTGTTTTTGTTAAATGTAAAAAGTCACACATAAGTGTTAATAACTCTTTGTAAACATTACAGGTGGTTGTGATAACCGGGGCCAGTTCTGGCATTGGAGAAGCCCTTGCACACGCATTCTACGAGCAGGGGTGCAAGGTGGTGCTGGCAGCTCGTAGGGAGGGGGAGCTGAACAGGGTCAAACAGGAATTGATGGCTAAGAAACTTGTAAGTCAAATCAAGGTTATGGCTAATAAACTTGTAAATAAAGCAAGGTTATGGCTAAGAAACTTGTAAGTCAAATCAAGGTTATGGCTAAGAAACTTGTAAGTCAAAGCAAGGTTTTCCTTATCAGTGTTATGTTAATATTTGGTAGGTATCTCATGATTTAATAGTTATTACTTTATAGCTATCAAATTGATCTACTTTGTATGAAAAAGCAATAATTAGAGTGCAATGTAATGTTTCCCTTTAGGTAGTATCTGTTAAATGTTGATTGATTTATGAAAAAGATATGGATAACATTCTCATGTTTATATGATGGTAGAATTTATAGGATCATCCTGATTTCAGGAAAACCCAGTAGAAGAACCTGTAGTGGTGCCCCTGGACCTAGCAGAAATGGACCAGATAGACCCTTTTGTTGAAAAGGTCCATGAACTATGTGACCATGTTGATGTGCTGATCAACAATGGTGGTATTAGTCACAGAGGATCTGTATTGCATACTAAAATTGATGTTGATAAACGAATCATGTTTGTTAATTATTTTGGATCTGTTGCTCTAACTAAAGGTAATTTGAAGCCAAATTTTGTGTTCATAAACGCCTGTTGTTTTTCGAATAGCAAAATTTCTAATAATATCAATAAATATTATTAGTAGGATTCAATCTTCAATGGAGCAATGTCTTTTTTTCTTGTGGCTAAGAATATGTTGTGTAGCATATTTAAATTTTGATTTCAGCTTTTTTGCCAAAAATGGTGGAGAGGAAATCTGGGCACATCGTGTTTGTGAGTTCTGTCCAAGGGCTCATTGCTATACCTGACCGTTCAGCATATGCTGCATCTAAATTTGCAACACAAGCATTTGGAGATTCGCTACGCTCTGAAATGAAACAGCACAAAATACATGTGACTGTTGTAAGCCCTGGTTATGTCAAAACAGCTGTTTCTTTGAATGCTCTTACTGGAAGTGGTGATGCTCATGGAGGTAAGCATACCTTTGTTTGAGTTTCTACTTGAAATCCATGCTTTGTTTTTACTAACACTACAATGCATTTTTTTTTCAGTTATGGACCCAAGTACTGCTGCCGGATTTACTCCCGAGTACTGTGCTCAACAGATTCTTGACTCTGTAGTCCTAAAGCATAAAGAACTTGTTGTCAGCCAGTTTATGCCCAAGTTGGCTGTTTTTCTAAGACATGCTACCCCATCACTTTACTTCTGGGCCATGGCTCGAAGAGCTAATAAAACTTAATTTACAAAAAGTACCTATATTATTTGAAAGAAGGACATAGTCAAGTCTAGAATACGTATGTATTTAATATTTATGACTTAATAAAGCAATGCTACAAATACATATGTTGATGATACGTCTTGATTGCTGGCATATCCGATTTAATTTCACTCCCATTTTGTGTGTTTAATTAAGTCCAATCTAGGTTTAAGTTGTGGTGTTTGTTTTAAGGATATTTGGATATTGAAATATAAAATAAATCCCATTGTTTCTAAATTTCATTTATTGTATGACAACAAAGTTCTTGTTACTATATTATTGTAACAGAATATTCAACAACTTGTCATTACACTTGATTAACTAAAAGCTTCCTTAAAATATAAAGAAATTATCTTTTGTACAGGCTTGTCTATCTAGTTACCTACTAGGTACCTTTTTATATAGGATTCTTTAATCCTACAACAAATTAATTACAGTATTAACTTCAGATATCAGAACAACTCATTAGAAAACACTAAATGTTAGTTCCTACATACCCCTTTTCACAACTGAGAAACTACTAAATCCTAATATTTTAGCATAATGGCATATATTTGCTTTGTGATGACTAAATATTTATTTAAAAGTTTGATATAGTCTCCATAAGCAAATAGCAGCTGCAGCTATGGATACTGTGTTATGTAATATTATTTTTCTTCTATTGTCTTTACGAACAAGTACAACAGGTGAGGCAGATGTGAGGTCACTTAGGACAGGCAGTGTTGCAAGATGCCGTCGGTCCTTCTCTTCTTGGTATTTGCAGCATGGATCCCATTGCCATGATAATGTATAACATCCGGAACATAAAACAGAAACTACACCAAATGGTGTACAGGCCAGCGACCTCCAAGCAAGTCCTGAAAAATGCAAGAGAAATAAAGTGAATTTTTGCTTTTATTTAAACATTTCTTTGTCTATATTGGTAAAGGAAGACATCACAGGTGCGTAATTATAGTAGGAGTCCAGTAAAAATTCACATTATATTATTGTGTACAAACAAAGTTCAGGTTCTAGTAGTCTACGAACGAAACGTCAACACAATAGACAAAAGGAATCATCTGTACCTGAGGCTATACTGCAGAGTCCACTGTAGACGGAAACTTTATGCAAGAGGTTGCCTACGTAAATCCAACGGGCTGTTTCTTCTCCAAGTGGCTCTGGTTCGATGACTATGACACTCACGCCGGCCTCAAGTGCTCTTTCCAATTCCATTTCGAATTTGATGTGGGCATTTTCACTATCGTAAACTTCTCTGATGATCGCAACACTCGATGGCTTGAGATCGCTGCAAAACAAAGTCCATTGTTACAGTAAATACGGATAAATAGCTGAAAACTGATTGGCTTGGACCTCCTCATTACTCTTTTGTAATATTACGCGAGATCTAAAAGCAATGGAAAATTACGAATAAAATTGAAATCACTTCTATTTACAAACCTGTCACTTTCGTCAGCCGCCATCTTAACTATAGACAATTTTAGTTTTGTTTTCAAAATACGTTGAGGCAGAGGTCATAAAATCAATAAGACTAAAATAATCGATTTCATGGAAAATCGATTCCTTTAATAAATAAGCTGCAATCGATTTTTAATAAATCCCTCTGTATATGTTATAGGTGATTATTTTGATAATTCGAATCTTCGCGAAAATCCTAGGGATTTTGCGAACAGCAAAAAGTCAGGATATTTATACGTCTGTGGGATATTTACAGATTTCGGATTTTTTTGAGTATTGAGTATTTTCAACTTGATACCTTCACGCGTTCCTGAGAAAAAGTGTCTTGACAGACGTACAGACAGACGGACAACCGAGTGATCCTATAAGGGTTCCTTTTTTAGATAAGATAAGATAAATGTTTATTTGCTTGAATACAAGTTATTTGTTTACATAAAGATCTTAAGTAATAACAGAGTTTTAATGTATTCGACTGAGTATATTCGGTGTGCAAAAGTATTACTTGTTTTGTAACTCACCGAGGCTTCCGACTTGGGGGTATTTAAAGCGAATATAGAACCCTCCCTCGAGCACAGAGACTTTTTTCGTTTTTCGCACAAAAATATGAACTGGACTAAAGGAAAAACTTAAGTTTGCTGTTGTCCCTATACTAGATATAGGGAGACGAATACAAAATAAGTTTGTAATGACAAGAATCCTTTTTTTGGTGATATTTGAACAAATTTACAGTTTTTGGATTTTTTCCTTTGATTGTGCTAATAGATTGCTTCCTTCAAAATTTCATGATTGTAGGTCCGCGGGTATTCAGTATAAATTTCAACTTGATACATTTGCGCATTTCTGAGAAAATGGGGGGTGACACACGGACGGACGGACGCACAACCGAGTGATCCTATAAGGGTTCCTTTTTTCCTGTTTTGATACGGAACCCTAAAAACTGTGGGTTTCTTGGGGAAAGTTGTTCAGTTTCATAGGTAGGTTCACACCCTAAAGTTTGGTCTACAAATTATTTTGTAGACCAAACACCCGGTATATGTAGGTACTATTTTCCATGTACATCCATTCCATGTTCATCAATGTAACCGATGTATCGGTTTTGACTTTCTAGTTAATTAAAGATTTAACTAAGTATGTTGCCTAAGTTATCTACGACTTTATTGAATTAATTGTATTGCAAAGGGCTTTCTTTGTTAATTTATTCGGATATTCAGTTGAACAATGAACCATTGTGCCTTCACAGACATCCGTAGGTAGATTTCCTTAGCCGAAGATCACGTCATCCCATCAGAGAACATTAATATTACAGCTTCGTATTCGAAAAAATATTTTCCTCCATTCACGACTGTCGCCTGTCGCCCACAAGCGCCGTTCTAAAATCCGCTTGCCTGATTAGGTAAAGGTGAATGTTGCAAACCGGGCTCCGGACCAACAGATATCGAGGATCTAGAGCACGATGCTCTACAATAATCGCACTTATTACATGCACTCACAGTACAAACTTTATGTAAACACGTTTGCCACTTACGTCTTTATGTAAAACTAGTAAAATCGTGTTTAGTGCTAAGCTGGCACTTATAAGGCGAGTGTGGGTGCAAGGCTGACCTTATAGGCTCTACCCACAGACTTGCTAAACATTCGTATGATTTCCCGACCCTCCCACGCCCAAAAGCTATTATCACCATAAATGATTGGAACAAAAAAAAAAACAACGTGCATGCCTTCAGTTGATTAAATTAATGTTGATTGTTTAATTATGGTACGAGTATAGCTAACTTGATATATTAGTTGAATTGCAAGTTATAATAGTATGAGATAAGCATGAGATCATATATAGATTTTTATTACGACATCTTAGGTTTTATGTCTATAGATGCTATGACATATGATATTTATTTTCTTGGCAATTTATTTGATTATAAATTCTTGGCTCAACAAACAGTTTAAAGAGGTGATCGCGTTGATGTCTTTTGTAGGTATTCGTTGTTGTGAAATGCACATTTTTAATTTTTTTTATTTTGAATAGTCTATAATATTAATAAATATATATATAAACCTATTTCAGAATACTATTTCAGATACCCAGATACAGATCTATGGTTATTAATGAGTATGAGTACCCTGTGCGTTATTAAATAATTTAATTAAACCAAAAATGTGGTCGCGCGTTGATGTCTTTTCTATTGGACGTTAGAATTAGAGGAAAAGACATAAACGCGCGACGCGCGACTGTTCCTAGAATCACATACCTACGTCCATACATACATAAATCACGCCTTTCCTTTAATCCTAACGGGGTAGGCAGAGCGTCAACGACCTAAACAAAGGTAGGGGTGAGGGTTGTTTAAGATAGATCTGTATATTGTTGTAGCGACAGGTTGTCAGCCCATCGCCTAAATTACAATACACTGAAACATCTGAATCCCTTAGCTGGTTTTTACAGCATGCCCGTGAGGAGATTGACACATTCTATGTTTTTCTATCGCTCCCAGTCCAGCATGGAAGTACGTGTGATTTTTTCTTTGTGTCGGAAATATAACTGCATTCTTAAGTGGTAGTAACATAAATAGCACCTACGCAATTTGACATGTTTTCTATGTACATTAGTTTGCTCCCAATAAAACACCTGAAACACTGTTAGCTCGCTTATGCCAACAACACTTTTGAAAAGCGTGTTGTATTGTATAAACACGAACCGTATTGTCCCAATTCTTTCGATCTACACAGTCTGCAAGTCCGTGTATGAAAACAATGTAATTTCAGCAACTACTGATTTAATAAGTTTTGGAAAGATGTTTTGGCTTGGTTGGTGACAAGTGGAACCAATTTTACCGCTGTCTTATTACAGGGTTTCAAATATTTTTTCATCAAGGAAATTATTTCAAGCGTTACTTAACTTATAGTCTTTATTTAAGGTGCTATATCAGGCGATATGACAAAGAAACAAAAGTACAGGGAAATTATATTAGCTAATCAGGGGCTCCATTAATTTTTATTGCTATTAATCTTCTATCAAAATAACAATGGAAATAATAGATTGCATTGACGTAGGTATCTACCTCTGCCTACTACGTACTGATTTTACTTTTAAATGCCTATCGAAATGTTGACTGCCTTGATGTCGCGGTGGACCTTGATGTCTTCTAGTTTACAAAGTAATGACTCACTTATTCAGGTTTTGATGTCCTAAACTCCTATTTACATACCGTGTAATGAATTGATTTAGCTTCGACTAATTTAAGTAAAAAAAATAGCGTTTGTGGGTTTATGCATGCAAAAGAAGTTTGCTTTTACTCGTACTGTATGTATTAATAGAAAAGACGGTGGTATACCGTGCTTCGCTTCGTGCTCAAGTATGGTGAAGGCCCCATATTGTGGATGGTCTGCGCTGCGATCGAGCAGGCGCGGGTAATGAACCCGAGTATCCGCGGGATTCACGACAGCGCGCGCGCTGCGCCCGCGCCGCTCCCGACCCCCGCCCCCGCCCCGCGCCGAAGCGCTGCCCCCGCCCGCCTCGCCGCGCCAGCGCACGATGTTCCTTCGGGCTCTTCCAGCTCAACACAAATAACAATATTTACGATCCATAGAACCTTAATGTGGACTTTAAATTTTAGTATACGGTAAAACACAGACCTTCGATCTTCTTCCACGCCCAGAACTAAATTATAGCTATCTCAAAATAGATCTCTAAAAAAGCCTGAAACCCTGAGTTTTTATGTCTAAAGACGTCTAAAGGTCAAATTTCACGAGAACCGGTCCTGTCGTCCTACCTAGGGCTAAAAGCGGACCCTCAAAAGAGCAACACGAGAGCACTTCTCAGAAAGGTTAACTTTCTTCATTTTGTCGTCGTGAATCACTCGACTGATGGCATCGCAGCGGTTATTACGGGAGATTATTATTATGAAAGTCAGAAAAATATCCATTCAACATTTTAAACTTGGAAAAAAATATTTGCTCGCATCAGAGAGACTATAATCGCCTTATCAGATACCTACATGAGATTATAAGACGCCATAATAAGCATTTATACGTATAATTCGATGCGTGTGCACTGAGCGTTTACTTACACCGTCCGTCGTCTCTACTTGCAAGATTGCACTCATCACAGAGGTTAGAGCCCTTTACAATAATAACTTTTTTTACTTAGCACTGAAATAAAATGTTATTGCAGTTGCGAAATGCCTTCGTGTGTTGGTGTGTAAAGAGATTATTAACATATTCGCGACGTGCATACAGGGAACGCTTTCACGTTCAACTTATTTTTATTACTTGCCTGAGGCGTTTATTTTTATGACGTTATGCGACACAATATTTTATGAACTCTGAAAACTTGCTACATTCTTATGTTATTCTAAACTTTAAAAAAGTTATCAGAACTCTAAACAAGAAAAATATTTTTCATTTTCGTAGGAAAACTTTAGTACGGTAAGTATTTAATATTTTATTTATATCTTTTTAAATAGATTTTTACTGTTGTTTTTAATTTTGACATACACGCGTAGGTACATATTTTTTTTTAATTAATTTAACTTACAATTTACAAAAAATCATAAACAGCAATTTACATAAGAAGCGTATATTTTATCAAAAAAACGTAATTTAACTGTTCCAGTTATCTATATTGGTTGGTATAGTCAAAAGTCCGTTTCGGAGGTCTAGCTGTTCTCCACCTTGCAAATGTCCTAAATAAAAAGATTAGGTACTACCTAAAACATCTCACATTGCTTTTTTTCAGATAATTGGGTGTTAATTATCCTTGTCTTCCATTCTTAAGGTATTGGAGGGATTTAGTATTGTAATTTAGTTTATTTATTATGAGTTGACAACCTGTCACTATAGCAATATACAGATCTATCTGGAATAACCCTCAAAACTTGACAGACGTCTTAGAAGTTTTTCGTTTACGCTCTGCCTACCCCATTAGGGATAAAGACGTGATTATATGTATGTTTGTATGTAGATTACTTCAATAAATAAGATTTACTTTGTTAATTTAAATTTTATGAACTATTCTCAAATGTTACAGAGATTGCACGTCTTTTCGGTTGTACAAATAAATACGTACGTAGTTTTTGTAACTTCTTTTTACCGTTTTTACTTTAATTTAACACATCATTACAAATTATCAAACTAATATTTTGAATGTTTAGCCATTTTGTCCTTGCAGAGCACAAAAAAAGCGTTCACATTTATATGATGACAGTGAAATGACATTTAATCCTAGATCTTTTACAATAATGTATGATCCTTAAAAGGTGCTTATAAGAATAAGCGTCTTATAAGTTTTTTAATCCTCGAAATAGATAAGGTTCTGTCAGAGGGATGCTTAACATTTTTTAAAAAGATCGTTTTATTCTGTATAGTAAGTCTATTTAACTGCGAATGGAATAATCAGTGCTTATATCAGGATTAGCATCTCATTAGTGGCCGCAAGAAAAAACTAAGGTATAATTTGTGCTAGATCTCTCATGCGTTAAAGGTCTCATCCCGTATTAAAGTTATTTGTATGCATTAAATGCCAAGCGAAGTAAAATATTACTTGAAGTTGATGAGGTTCTATAAACAGCTAGAATACTGACAAAGAAGTCGCCAAGTATCATGCAATGCTTTTTATGATTAGACTAGCTTTCCGCCCCGCGGTTTCACCCGCAGCTAAGAGTTTTCCCGTGGGATTTAGTTCCCGCGCTGTTGCTACCTTTAAAATTGACGGAATTTCAATACAAACTTCCATCCCCTATTTAACCCCCCTTAAGGGTGGAAAACACAAAAACGCTGAAACACGTGTTCATTATTTTTTCATCTTTAGCCCAAAAAAAAAAATTGGAAGATCCTGCCATCAAAATTGACGGAATTTCCATACAAACTTCCATCCCCTATTTAACCCTCTTAGGGGTGAAAAATACAAAAATGCTGAAACACGTATAAATTATTTTTTAATCATTAGCCTAAATACAAAATTTGAAGATCCTACCTTCAAAATTGACGGACTTTCTTACAAACTTCAACCCCCCTTTTTACCCGTTTAGGGAGGGAAAATCCGGAAATCCTTTCTTAGTGGGAGGTTACGTTATAAGAGGAACTTGCTCTCTAAGTTTAACGATTCTAGCTTTTGTAGTTTAGGCTCTGCGTTGATGAATCAGTCAGTCAGTCAGTCAGTCAGTCAGTAAGGACAAACGATTTTATAAGTTTAGATTAGAAGCACCAGTTATAAAGGTTGAATTAAAATAGCTTGACGTAGCTTTTACGACTGTGGCACAAAAACCGTTGTCTCACGCTCAAAATTAATTTGCTAAAACAAAACATAGTAGCGAACCGTTAATTCTTGAGTTTACATTCCCAGAGTGCGCAAGCGCATGGGTTGCTCTCTCACGGCCAGCGGAGCGCGGCAAATGGCCAGGCTAAGAACATCAAGTCTGCACTATTAGATTTATTCCTGGTGGAAGAAAATTGCGGCAGGCTTATTGCGGCGACCGTTAGAGCGGTCTTGGCCGGGCGGAAGCAGCCATATCCTGGCGGAGCGGCGGCGGCGCGCCCGCCTGCATATAATCACCAAGTAATAGGTCCCTCGCGGCTGGCTTGCGGTGAATTCGCCTTGCCATTGCTTGGGTCGGCCAGGGAAGTCTCAAGACAATTTAGTAGTTAATGGTTTAATAACGAGCAACCACATTCATAGGTTAGAGAAACATAAAAAGAGCTCTATAAGCTGAAACCTCTAAATAATAAATATTTCAGACTCAAGATTCAGCGCTTCTTTGATACAATGCAAAATTATATGATCATAGTTTAAGTGCTAATTAAGAATGATAAAATCGGCTAGATATTTGAAACAAAAAATATGAAATTATATATATGATTACAGTTCCATCTGTCGCTTGTTATGATGTTACGATCGGTAGAGCTGAAAAAAAGTTAACTTGTTTAACTATCAAATAGCTTATTGTGGCTTGCTAACATAAAACATTACTTTATTGATATCTCAATTAATTTGTTTATTAATCTGCTGATTTATTATATGTATAATTATGTAACTACTGAAGTCATCTTTGCTCGAGAAGCTTATGCCTAAGTCACGATTTCCACCATAATTACTTCACTGTATGAAAACAAACATTCTTACTTATTATTATTATACAATATTATAAGCAGACACTAGTCTAACTCTATAATATTCTAAAAATTTATTTGTATTCATGTGGTTTTGTAAAAACTTTTGCGTCATTACTGTGCAAATCTGAATTAAATTAATGCAGGATTTTCCGTTTCAACTTAGTGAATAATAAAATTCAAAGAAATAATCCGTGATTTGTGTTTCTGGCAAAATACTCTCCATGCTCGTTCAGTAGTATCTCGGCCATTAGGTATTTTTTACTTGAAACTACCTAATCAAATTAATTGGTAGAGTAACAATCTGTTTTCGAATCCTGATCAAAATTCTGACTCAAAGATCTACCTAATCTTATAAGATGTAGTGATGGCGTGAGTCAGTGACAGCACCCTGCCCCCTCCACCTGTGCCCCCCCCCTGTCCCCTGCGCCACGGTCAGCGCACACCGTGACCTTTCGCCAGATCCCACCAGCATTACGTAACCAGCCTAGTCGTCACCAAGCTACAATACACATGCATCTAGGTAGAGGACATCTACATGCTAACTCGTCAAATACATAAAGTGCCTCGTATTTAAGTGCGTAACCAAGACATAAATTTTACCTTATTTTTGTACGAATTCAAATAATAATAATATGATCCAAAGAATGGGTATCCTTTCAACTACTCGTAGCTACTTTAAATCTGTAACAAAATCAAAAAAGTCTGCTATATGTTTTATAATAATTCTAAAAGTCAGCCCGCCCAACCTGTAGGGACTCTAAATTCAAACAATGGAATTTTATTTGCTTCGATCTCGGACTGAGAATAGTCGTCTCGGCCTTCCCCGCCTGATCACGCCGTGATGAATGCCTTCGCCTCGATAGTTCTGCAGCACGGACTCCAATCGTAATAGATTCCTATCTAAGACAACAGCTTTTAATGACGAAGAAGATCCGAATCTATACTTTCTTTCGCAATGCACCGCTATAAATTGTATAGAGTACTTGTTGATTAAAGCACTCAGTGAGATATCTCTGCTCGGGATCAGATGGTATTTCCTCATAATGCTTCATTGTTGTGTGACGGATTTGGTATTTTATCATTTTTTATTGAGATCGAGCATCGACACGATTTGAGAGCGAATCTAATGAACGCTCATACAAAAGAGTTCAACGGGATCATAATGGGTCAAGTGGACATAAATAACTATTTTTATTGCGAGGTTTAGCTACCGCGGTTTCCTTTGATTTGATCTGAATGAAGGAAGATTAAACTCGGGTTTCTATTAAAAAAGTTTATGTAAATAAAAATGAATCGAGTTGATGGTGGGAGAACCCGAGAACCCTTTTTTAGATTGTCGTGCTTGCTTAAATTATACATCGCAGAGCAACATTTAATTCCATTGCAGTCGTGAGCTGGCCCTTGGATTGAAATCTATTTTTGTAACATACTACCGGAGGGTTTAAAGATATAAATATGCCGGGATTATAGTTCCAGATTGATAAAATATGGTCTCTTTCAAACCCACGATTCAATACGTGCGGCATTTAGAGTCAGAAGCGTGTAAAAGGGAAATGGCTGGATAGATTTATCTTGGTCTTACAATTTTGAACAAGTAATAAACTTAACATAGTCAATAGTATTTTAGTTTAGTTAGTGTGATGTTTCTTCTGATCTTAAATGAGTATGATGACGATTAAAAGAATTTTCGTTATCCGAAGTATTTATCAGTAATGACTTCCGGTCAATATTTACATAATATATGTAAAAAATATAACATTTTATCTAGATCTAGACTTTTTCAAGAATGTTTCCATCTAATCATGGTATACTAAAATAAAAGTGTGTCCATCAGAGATTGTGTCCGTTTAAAACTGCGTCCCGTTGGATATGTGTCGGATTGAAATTGACTTTACTCACTTTTTGATGTACCTACCTAAGTGACTTATATTTTGTAGGGTTCAATACGATCCGCGTCAGTGTCCGAAAATCCTTTCAGTATTAATTACATTAATATACATACTTAAATTAACTGAAAACTGTATTATGGACAGTGACTTTGTTTAATATCCTCTAGAGATAGAGATATAAATCGGTCAAAAATTACCCCATTAAATAACTAACACGGCTCACGTAAACTGTCGAATCTTCCATTTAACCCGCAGTTTAGTTAAGCACCAATTTGAGCGGCCATTGTTGTAGCCCGTTGAGATCACCTCGTATCGTGTGGGCTATTACGTTTATTATGCTTATGTTTAGACGAAATTGTCTTATAATTTCCATAGTTGGACAAAGCCGGTAAATGACACGATCAGGCGGCAGGCAGCAGGCGTCAGAGTCAGCATCTGGTCAAACACGCGAGCGTTGAACCGAGATACCTACCTGACTACACCCGGCTCAAGCAGTGTGGCCAACTGGGAACGAATTAGAATTATCAGATTTACTAACTGCTGAAGACACTGCCCAAGAAATAAAATTGTGCTGGTTTAGGTATTAGATAGACGGTTTGAAGATATTTGATAACAGATATTTTGTTGATTGAATCAATCCAAACATCACATATCTTGGACCATTTGTTTATTGAACAATATAATTAATTAGATAGAATAATAGATAGAAATATCTTGATATTTTTTCGAGTTTTTACAGTAGTCATCTGATAATCTTGATTCTCTTCTATATTTCCACTATAATTTAGGTATTATGATTGCCAACAGCTCATATAAAACAATCATTTTTTCCATACAACTTATTGTTTGAGCTGTCAGTAATCATCAGGCTATAAGCACAGTATAATTCAATATACTGTGCTATAAGTATTTACCTACATTACAGGAGTAGGCTGGCTGGCAACACCACGGCCGCGGAGGAACTGGTCCTGCCACCGGCTTGTTGCTTTAATTACGATTTACGAAAGCAATCTCGACAGCATCCTCAATATTCTAGATGGGAGCAGCCGACAGCTTGGGAATTCCTCGTATGCTTGTATTACGGTTGTTACGTATACTTGCATCACTGTTATTAATTTTGTTTTAAGATTTTCTTGGAATAGGTGGGAGTTTTATTACAGCAAAACACAATATTTTCATTAATTTTATTCCTATTGGAAATATGTCTATGTTACCTATCTGTTTATTTTAACTACCTCTATCCTATCTTACTCTAGAAATACTTATCTTATACGGTTAATAATCCATTTCTTTTTTCAGAGTTTTTTAAACTACTAATAGCTCCCGATTTCAGTTTTATTCTGATTATTTTCGATGCAATGTAGCAATCAAATCAAAAGTGGTGTTTTTGTATGGCAAAGTATTTTTTTCTTTTCTGATAGCCGTAAATTTTCGTCGACTAAGCAGTTCCCCTCTCAGTTTTCAGTACACCGTCTCTTACACCCATTATACGTAGTGTATATGCCTTTCGATAATTAGCTTCAGGTTTTATGTTTTTCTTCAAATACACAAAAACGGAAGACACATAACTCTGCAAGCAAAGAGTTGGTTGCTACCTCTAAAAGGAAAATCCGGTACCTCCAAAGTAAATACTACTTGCGTACTGTTAAAGGTAAATAAAACACGGTATTTAAGAGGAGAAATCCCACTATATGACCATAGGTACGACTGGTTAAAAAAAGTAAAATTATTAACATCTTTATAAAGCGAGTTGTGTCGTGTGTCACTTAACAACATTTAACAGCTCCATTAAATATGATATTTAACTCACTACTCGCTGTGAAATTACCCGCGCGTAGCTATTAAATCTAATCAAAAGATGCTAAAAAGAAAATATCAAAACAAACACGTAGATAGCGCATAATAAAACCATCAAGTTATAAATCAGCTGCTACCACATTCTGCCGAGCCGTAAAAAAGGAATTCATAAAACTCGATAGCAAAAATAAAGTGCACGAACTGCACGACAATAATATTGGCAAGGACGGCGATCGGTTGTATTTCAAGTTAATTAAGTGCAAAGAATAATGTAGTGGGAAACATACTGTTCCACTTCGTATTGGAGCGACAGCCGAATAGCGGTCGAGGTCTCACCGGTCGCACGATTGACGGACACCACTCTTGTATGTTTAAACAAACTATCATACCTATTCGAACCTTGTTATTAGTTATTACCTTGTAGGCTTCCGTCATCTTTGTGACATCATCGAAAACGATAAACAGATTTGCGGTTTGCCAGTTTTTTGTAACGGAATTCTCGTTAATGATCTAATACCTACCTTCATTAGGTAGATCTCCGTAATGTGGATTAGGTTATTCCACAGAACTCTACGATTAAATTTGATGGGTTTGTTTAGATCGTAGTTTAGTAATATTGTTATTAGGAGTGGATGTTTGTTTGTGCTCAGTCGGGGTATGAGAATGAGTCGGGTTAGAACTTGCTTTGGAATCTCCGCGGACCGGCGACCGGCGCTAGAGTTGAGATTCTCGTTATGCGGAATGTTGACGACCAGCGGGCATTACATTACATGTTCATGCAGATCTCTTCTCTCGCTATATCGGTAACGAGCGTATTAAAATATTTATAGCGCATCCAGTAGCCATTTGTTGTAAACTTAACCGGCTTCACCATAAAGCTGGACATCAGATTGCTTATGAGATCTATTTCTATTTAAATCGCGCCGCATCACGAGACGTAGAGCTCTTGCGATAGATAAACCAAGGATATAAAGTGAGGTAATGTTAAAGGGTCACTTGCGTATTGATATTATGTAAAAATTACATTGTATTGTGCAATACCAAGTGCAATACATATAGGTAATACACTCGCACCCGTATACAAAAATCAATGTTATCGTGTCTTATCTTAATTAATTGATATTTTCCTAAAAGGAAAACTCAGGTTCCTACATTTTATTATTATGCAAAATGTGACAATATCAATGGTTTCAGTGATACAGGAATGACTTACATTTGTGAGAATTTGAATACCACCAAATAAGTATCAATATAGATTACCATATAGAGGCAGCGTGCAATATGCAGCAGCAGAACCTGGCGGATGTGCAAGCGCACATCTAGATTATTATTCTCGTTAACCCAATGGAACAATGTCGAGGCTGTCCGGCCAGCGGTTGCGTGTTGCATGATAATACCCGCCGAGCTGGCAGACCAGCGACCTGCTCGCCTCCGCACATCTAGGGATGCTTCGTAATTGATCTCTACGGCTTCCACTCATTTTCACTAGCATCGTTCGCTCCACTGACTATTACCTACCACATACATTTTCTAAACACAATGTTTATTTATGGACTAAACATTCGAATAATAACTTCAGTAACATGTAATTGCAGTTTCTCAAGGATGTTAATGTCATGAATTAAGAGCAGGAAATGTGCAATTTAAATTTTTAGACTTTCTCATGCGTTCTTTCGTCCTTAGATTGCTTTAAAATTGCCCGCTCGTAAATGTACTTCCCGTTGTACGACGTGGAAGCTACGGGGTACCATGGAGCTGGTAATGGCGGAGCGTGGCGTGGGCGGGGGCGGGGGGCGGCAGCGCTAGACAACCTAGCTCACCTAGCAACGCGGCGAGATGTCGCGTGAGACCCTACCGCGGAGGATTTCGCGCCGAGCCGCCCGAGTCGCCCCAGTCGACCGCCGCGACGTTCGCGCTCCTACTATGTATACCAGAACCTATCTACACTGCACTAATTACGGGCAGAATGTAGGGGCCGTTGTACCGCGGCTTATGCATTATGCAGGCATACTATTCAACTCTCCTATCCCTTCGCTCTTCACGGCGGCGTTGCGGAGATAGGTTGAGACTTAGTTTTTATATTGCTGTCCGTCTTACACTCGATAACATTCTTAATGAGGAGCAATAAATATCAATCATCCTCTAATAATACTGATTTATTACATCCTAACACGAAAGACAGATAATAAAAGCATTTAATGTTAAAAATATCAGCCATTTAATTCGTATTTTACAGTCTTCAAAGTCACCTTTGTAAAAAAACTGTGTAAAACTTGAAATGTGACTCATTACGAATTTTAGGACATGTGACGACCTTGAATTTCCATTAACATCACCTACCTATTTAAAAATAGCGACTAAACATTTCGTACCCGAGGATTGATTACATTTACCATAATGATGATTTCTGTAAGATTTTGTTTAAGCAAGACGATGATTACATTAATTTACATTGTAACAAGATAAATAGTAATTGAGAAGCATTTATAATGGACATTTGGAGAAATGTGTCTCAGTCAACAGAGACACGGTCGTGTTTAAGTATGTTACCGGTTCGTCCGAGATGTGTTGCGCAAGCGGCCATTTCGACAGCGACTCGCGGCACGGCCAGCGGATATAGCACGGGGCCGCTCTTTCGTAGCCCACACCTACACTATTTGAACAGTATTGCCTGCATAGCCCACATGCTAAACGCTTGAGCAAACGCACTGCCAGGTCGAAATAAAAGCTAACTCACGTTATCAGTTGACACGTTTCGGTATAGCTAACTATTAGCGCCTCGCTTTTTGTCTTTATTTTCTTAGGTTCATCGGCCAAGGTCTGGCGGCACTGAGACAAGATGATTACATACATTAAGGATAATGTAAAAAGTGGTGATGAGATGAATAGAAATAAATCAGATGATGCTTAGATGATATCAATAAGATTACGTCATATCGATGAGAATGAGGAACACAAAAATAATTGTTGTTTTCTGCTATTGTACAGTAAAACTACAAAGGACTGCTGACCGGAAACTGAAGTGGGCAGTAAAAAACATTTACTTAGTTAAGTATTCTGATGTGTGTTTTCGAACTGTGCATTATGAAGTAGGCACTAGTTGAGCTGAGCAAACCGCAAATTAATGTTTTTGCAACTATGTTGTATTGTATTGTGCGACAGACTGCCAGGGGCATCTTAGAATCATTTTCCGTTTTAAGAGATCATCTATCATTGAATCACATCTTGTGTCATCAGTCGAGGTCTTATGATCTCATTCTTTCAGACACCTTCACAATATTGTGTTTAGGTGTGGTGTTCAAATAAAGCTTACTTGCCGGAGAGAAGCGTAAATAATTAGAGAATAATACAAACTTGCATTGCACATAATCGCCTTCATCATTACACGATTTGCGCGCAGTTAGTGGGGTCAAGCTCAAGCGCAAAACAAAAATTTTACGCACGAAGAAATGCGAATTATATAGGAACGGAAAATTAAAAATCCTTGTCAATTATATACTATTGCTTACTGCCTGCTACAGCCGTAATAAGTGCAATTAGTTTTATAATATATTGCTCTATATCCCGTCTATCCGGTGAACCATTATCCATCGTCTGCTTCAAATAAATTAAAATATTTTGCAGTCATAAGTTTAAGTGGCCTGTTTCTCTAGGGTGGATCATTAAGATTTAAGTGCCCATTAAATGCCTAATGCCCTTTAGAGAAAAAATAAAATGTCGGCACTGTGTTGAAGAATGGTCTTAATGCAGTCGGGGGCAGACGGTGGAATTAAAGTTCCAAGAATGTTGAAGACCGCCGCCACCGCCGCGCCGCTGCCGCCGGCCCCTCACAATGGAATGAAATTGAATGAGAAATGGACCTACACTGCTCACATGATACATGCAGACTTGGCCCGAAGGCCTAACCTTTAGCCGACACTACATCAATTTATTCATTCATCATTCACTTTATTTGAATTGTACATTTTCTAAAAACGTTCAATAAAACCAACAAATCGATTAGATATTCTAGACAAATTAATGACAGGTCGTCCACCTAATATATTCGATTCTCCGCCAAACCAAACACTTGCCGAATAATAAGCAAAACCAGTCGAAGCAGTGACATCACCTTTCCTGTGCGCAAGAGGCCGTGTCCTTTTCGAACAACACGACACCTACATTAGTATGGTTTTAGAATATGTATTGCAGCGGCCTACGCACAGTTTTTAATATGAACAATAATGGAAAATAGAACATTCCACCAGCCTACATCTCGCTTGTAAAAGAGCATAGTAATTGAGAGTAATCGTTCCACGATTTATTTTGCGCAAAGTAACGTTTCAAATTGTAAAATAGTTCCCAGTTGTTGCACTAATTCGAGCTATTGTGGCTAGTGAGATTATGGAGTCCATTGTTTTATTTTTTAAGGCTTTACAACAATGAGCGCTACGCATGAAGTCGCGCATCCACCGGTCTATCTCGAGACTCGAATCCGACCTTGTGGGCTTAATTAAATAACAATATAATGTAATCTAAGATAGTAATACAGCAATTTGAATAAGTGTGCTGCTGACGCCGCTGTTAATTATAGCGCTATGGGGGTCGGTGCGATCATCACATGTTCATTATAAAATTCAGACTAGGAAATTAACTATCATGTAAGTAATTTGTACAATTGTAATGTAAGTATTTTTATTGTTTAGCTTTCAAACAACCATAATTTGACTATAAATAAAAAAAAAGACCTTACCTATATTTGTAACAATTTTACAGGTAAAACCCTGTAATTTAATTCTTCTTTAAGTAGTTTTGGAAATGTACAATATAGATGTCTAGGTTCTAGACTAGAATCCAATATTTTTAAACTTATTTCATTAATGATACTGCATTAGGTATGCAAGGATCTAATCTCACGTATTCCTACTAAATAAACATTTGGAAATACCGAATTAGGTACGTATTTAAGTACGCTATTTTAAAATTTATCTCCAAGGCAATCTTTAACTAGTTTTTTAATTGTCTACGTTAATAACATGCTGAGAAGTTTTAACTTAACTTAATATTTGTGAATATCTGCCAAGAAATGAAATAATAATGTCACAGGATTGAACTATATGAATGGAACTTTTATAGAGTAGTTAACTTTTTACGCAATTTAATATAGGTTTTACGTTGGGGCGGGTAAAAGCTGCTTGCCTTTCGTGTCCTTGTGTTTATTGCGATATCTATATGAATAAGTAGAGGCGAGTGTTGTCCGCTACGGTCCGCGGATCGACAAGATGGCGCGGAGGGTCGCGGGAGGCGCCGGGAGAGGGCGCGAGGCCTGCCGCCGCCGCCCGGCCTGCCTGCGCGCCTGCGCTGCTCCGGCTCTATTTTTAGCGCTGTGTCACCGCTCGTTCGCTGCGCCGGAGCCCTGTTCGAGCCAGCAAATACTCTTCCAGGCCTGCCTAACACCCCCACTAAGAAATAAAACGTTATGCAACGAAGTACCTTAAAATAGCCGTCACAGATCAGTTACGACTGGACAGAACAAAAGGGTCTGATGCTTCGTTAACCGAGGCTAATTTACTTCTATTTTGCATTGCATATTGTTTAGCTCCACTTGTTGTTAACATTCTATTTTGCAATAAGTAGGTATGCATAATTATTTAGTAACTTTCTTAATTTTAAATTGCACTCTACTTCATAATGAAAACTGAACGGCTTAAATTCTTGTTAATGTTGATCGGAGGGTTAAACTTCTACACTCTGCACACTCTACTTGTTGTGTTTCTTCTTATTTTAGTGTTGTATTCCATATTCCATTATGTATGATTTTTTTTATTCAGCCTGTAAAGTTTTTTTAATGAAAATGTCTAATTTAAAAACCACATGCTGAAGACTTAATTCTTTAAAAATTCAATACCAAATGAGAAAGCGGTGGAGTCATGGGTATGGGTACCGTATAATTTATTTTTACATTGGAGTCACGTAGAGAGCTCCAGCAACAGTAAGTAACGTCATGATGTCATTGGCATCTGATGACTCGTACCAACGCCATCATCAAACATTATTTATCATAGGAATGGTGTTGAATGACATAAAAAAGTTAATTGGGAGTGCGAGTTAAATCGCGAATTTTGTTGACTCCTATTTATCGATTAGTTTCGCGCATCGCGAATCAGCTTATATACGATTGGAATTTTATTTCTAAGTCTCTTGAACTCTTATCTAAATAAGTTTACCAATGATTGAATAAATAAATTATTCATCAACAGGGTGTCCCAGTAATATAAGTCATGGATATACTTGAAACTGAACAACGTTTACACAGAAAAATTATGGAAAAGGCAAAAAATTAAATCTCCGTACTAAATTATCGATCGATTGCCATACTTTATGGGGAACCTAATTTATTTCTTTTAAATTGTTTTCAATGTACTTAGTTACCTAATAATAATTATATACCTAGTGCAAATGTTGTTCATTTCCATATAAATGTAGATTCATCCGTATTAGTAGTTTATTATTCAGGACACCATGTGTAAAAGGAAACACCTTTAAACTTAATAAATAAACCATTATTATTGTTCCAATCAATAAATATATGGGCAAGCAGGTTCGAAAGTTATGAATGGAAGTTTTTGTGCCGATTACTCATAACTTGCGCAAAAGTACTCGATGTAACAGTAACGTTCGTGCCTTGAGTACGACGGTTTGGTTTCATCAAGGAGAGTGATGTATAGGTTGGTTTCACCTTCCACCCACACGGACGTTTTTTAATTGTCAGCTGGCGAGTGGCGGCTAACGCCAGCACCACTCGACGCCAATCGCCGCCCACGCCGCGCCCGAGGACTCTGCCCACGGCTACTTACGTACATTACGCAATGTGTATGGCATTTAAGCAACCATCGCTTGCAACGCCTATTTGCAAGGAATGCAAATATGTAGAGTGCTCACACTCGGCTGATTCTCCAACCAGAGGGAAACTTAACCATCTACTTATCGTATAAGTGGCAGGAATTACAAATGCAAAACACCTGCAAAGGCCCGCAATAATAACGCAGATCTTGATCCCGGATTTCATGAAATGCACAAACAAGTTTCTAGAATTGATACTCTTACGTTTCTCGATAAACCTGATTGTGATGTAATACAGGATAATTTTAACTGTTTTATGGGAATAAACATAAATCATATTCATTATAATGTTAATGAAATACGGTTTTGGAGTCCTATCTACCAGACGAATGAGTTTCATTAGGATCTTGACAATATAATTTATGTGATGATGGCATTCGAAGCCATACACAGGACATTGACTTCAAAATTCCCAATTTTAACAGCAAAAATAATTGGTAATGACCATTTCTAATAAAATATGGTTTTAAATGATTCAGATAATTAATCAAAGCTTCCATATTTGACATTTCTATTTCAATTTAATTCTTATTATTCACAAAGCGAAAAAGCAAGTTTCCAAATAGAAGGTACACCTCCGCGCCGATTGGTGAATCAGAGGTTATTTGGCATTCGCCATGTCCAAAAGCATCGCTGAGTATTATAAATCTGGTTATTATTTACCAAATACGGTGACTTAGCGAGAAGTCGACAGCCTTGATATTTGGACGTAAATGTAAAATTGAAAATGTCACAGATAAAGTCTCGAGTCGCGGCGCGCGCGCAGATGACATGTGCACGTATGAGACACGCCCGGTCTGCGAGTATTGCGCTTGCGCCACATGGAGAAAGTTGAATGTTGGCGAAACCACCACCCACTGCCTGTGCTAAAATCATGAGAATTAATCCCCTCACTGCTTATATGGAAGCTTAATTTGGGCACAACCGTAAAAGTTGTTGTTGAATAATGTATCTGGGTACTACTACCGACAATAAGATGAATTACCCGACTGCAATTAACTACCATTCCAATTCTTCCAGGTTTTGCATACCTACTATAAAGACTAAATAAGTACGACATAGGTGGCCTTATTGCTAAAGTACCTATTTCTGAGAAAAGTATTAACTCAAGATAGGTTCCCTTGAAATTGATTGGTAACCTAACGGACTATAATTTACAGAAGTGCGTAAAATCCACTCCCACATGTTCCAGTGCCTGCGCGGCGTAATCCTAGATCTCTATAATTAACTATCAGCTTGTAGATTGCATGAGTGATAGGTTTAAACCAGTAGCGCGTACCGTCGGTCAATCAAGTGAATTTGTTACTTGCAGTTAAGCTTCCACTACAGATTTATGCATCTACTTAAATAAATTGCCCATTGTTCATAATTACAGTTATTATAATAATAACTTTACTGCTTTTACCTGGATATAGTTTTGCTTCTAAAACTTAGTTTTACGAATTAAGAATGGTAGTTTTTACGGTTGTTTTAATTAAGTAAGGTTAGAGAACCGGTGCTGAAAACTGAGTTCCGCGTGAAACACTGTGGTTGTGGGTGCAATATCACCGAGTATCACGACATGGCATAACGTTACGTGTGAACTGCGATGCGCCCGCGCAGCCTTGCCTGATGGCAGGTCGCGATTGCGGCGGCGGGGCGGCCGTGGCAGTGGCGCGCGGGTTATGATAATCATGGCAACATGCTTTTTGCTGATGATAGGGCAATGTATGAATAGCCTTCGTATGATGGTACAAATGTCTATAATTTTTACAGGTAAATAGCGTGTTTATGGTTTCGAAGACATGATATGTTAGAACATTATTGACAGTGTGTGTGAATATCTACCTACAATACACCATAATAGTATTCTCTCTGAACTCTCTCTTTGAACATAGCTTTTCCCACATTCAGTAAAAAGCGTTTCAAATTAGGGATTCGTTATATTATAGCAACAAGCCACTCCACTGTTTCTAGAGGAAAAATACAACGATGTGTGTTGTGTTGGCATTTCTGCTAATGCAAATGTACCGGAACAGTTGGAGCGGCTCGGGGCGAGCGTCGAGCTGCGCGCGAGCAGCAGCGGCTGCCCTCAAAGTGCGAGTACTTGCTCTGCGACCGTTATCCGGTCACCGCTACGCCGCGCGCGCAGGCACAGCACACCCGCACAGGCACAGCGCACTCCGGAGCCATGCCGTGGAAAATGACGCCAACATTCTTACCGTTGGGAATTAGAAACAAGAACGGTTCATACACTTCGCTGTGGAAGCTTTACATATCCAGTTAGGTATGTTGTATTGTCGTAAAATTCACGCAATACTTACATAATGTCGACAGTTATATTTCTTGCAGTCGAGTCGAGTTATGGCAGAAGCTGTTAACTGTGTTCAGTTTTATGGCTCGAGTTGTCTATGCTGAATTACAAATTGCGTTTAAAAATAATTAGTCGAATACTTAGAATGATAATGATGTAGGAAACGATGGTATGCTGCTGGTAGAATAACATTGGAGTGATAAGACCGTTGCCAGGAATAGGCTAGACAAACGAAGAAGAATTTAAGTACTCACAAAAAGGGAAACTAGGTGAAAATTATTTAACACAAGGAGGTCGCGGTCGCGACGTAACGTCTTGACTCTTGACAGTGACCCCGCGCCGCGTCACGACCACTCCGCTTTGAAGAAAGGGACCCATCAACCAATATTATATCTATTCAACTAACAATCTTCTACTTCAAACAATGGGCAAGTTTCGTAAGTTTGCAGTAAAATGTACGACATGTACTGTACAGCGCTGCAAATTCAATTAACAAAACTGTTGAAGATTCAAATACAGTGCCATAAAGTGCAAATTAAACCATTTTACATATTAACTGATTATAGTCGAAATAATAATCGATTACCACCAATAATATGAATTTTATCATTCCATTCTATATGGTTCCATAAAGAATGGTTTGACACAACGTCATACATTTTTAACTTCACACACTGGAATAATAATTAGTTAAATTAAATAATTAATAAATAATAACGTGTTAACAAATTAATCCAATTAAATTATATTAGCGGTCATTTTGGCAAAAGCAATCAATCATTTTCCGCGCAAAAAACCATTGGTAGAGCTCTAATGACTGTTTATTTTGACGAGTTTTTAATGATACACAAGTATAATTAAATTATTAACAAAAGTATCAATTGCAATATTTGATCAAGGTAATAAAATAATTAACAAGAAATAAACAGAAAAAAATAAATCCGAAACAATATAAATATAACGCGCGCGTTGATGTCTTTTATATAGGACAACGGGAGAGCTCGCTACGACGACCATGGTAGAATAAGGTCTGCCTATAAAGTTGCAATATATTCATAATTTTACTGTTATAATACTTTAAAAATACCTAGCCCGTGCCAGTAATGATAGTCATCAAGGCATATTACGATCAGCTCTCATTATGTTCTTACTTAGTTCCTATTAAGTTATTCTTGTAGCGAAATCGTTGCGGTTTGCTCATGAATAGCAATCATTCGATCAGACATTTTAATCAGCCCGTAATCTGATGCACATGCACTGTTTTAGTTCTGGGTGAAAATAAATCAATAAACGAATTCAAACTGTGCCGTATAAATAAAACATAGTAACTTGCTCATTTATTACTTTATCGCCGGGCATTGAATTGAATATCTATAGAGACGCAGGCGCAGACTCCAGGCACAATCGAATTGTAGAGCCATTACTGCGATTGTGTTTTCAATGGATCTATAAAAATAGATGTAATTGGTGGTGAGAAAAAACGAAGACGTTTATTGAGCTCGGCTGGCTGCGACCGCCGCCTGCGCAGCCCGCCGCCGCAGCGCCCGCCACGGGGACCATTATAGCCGCACAGAAGCTACACATGGTTTTTTATGTCTTTTCCATTACTATACGTAAATAAAATACCCATCATCAGCAACATAGGAGGACACTGATTGAATTCTTCATTCAATCGGTTTCAATTCAAGCGATTCAATTTAATCCCAAAGACGTCAAGGCTGACTGGCAAAATCTTTTGTCTGGAACTTTTCCTTGTTTTTTGACTGACTGAAGAATTTATTTTTTATGGCATTCCAGATGAGAGCTTAGATGTCTAGAGATACAGCAGAGAATTACCATCTTTAAGCGAAAGCAGTTTAGTCTATATTGCCAAAATATGTTTGGCATGAAAAGCGGAGGACACCACAATAACTCTTTCTTTTTGTATCGAACAGACAGGTTTGAAGTTTTATCGCCCTTGCAATTTTAGTATCTGGCGTAGAGCAGGGCAAAAGCTTGGCCACTGGGAAACTCACTGGAGGGCGAGGTAGCTTCGCGGGCTGCGCGGGCGGAGGGCGCAGCGGGGGGAGGGCCGCGCAACCTGCGCGCGCGCCGCAGCCTGCGCCGCCCGCAGCGCGCTCAGTCATTGTCCGACCAATATCCCGGTCGTACATGTGAGCCGACCGACGTCGCTACTACGTTTGTCGTAAGAGTGCCCGTTAAAACGAACGGTCCTCTCCGAACCTTGGAGTGTAGTTACAGTGTGTTAAGTGATGGTGTGTTTTTAGCCATACAATAAGGAGTGTATCGCTACAAAGTACCACCTTCGAGGGTGCAGTGCCAGTTCCACGGAGTTTACTAACGGCTGTTCGCCTGCCGGCGAGGGAAGGCGAATCGCTTGAACCGGGAGGAATGAGCCCCGCACACCACCAGCCCTACACCCACCGATGATCTCAAGGTTGGCTTTCGCTCTGTTATGTTTCACATAGAGCACTGGCGGCGACTGCGCAACTTCGCACAACTCGACCCCGCGACCGCCGCCATTCTCTCCACAACACTACACTCACTCTGATCTCAATCCAATAACATTCAAACTGAACATGAATTTAACAGTAACATGATATCTTAACCTTAACACAGATTTAAGTCATGATTTCGGATATTGGTAAATAATTACTAAGATTCTTATTAGAACACAATACGACTCTTTTTTTAGGAAATGGAAAAGGGGTTATTGACTACTCTATGCAAATACTGGTTAGCCACCTGTGTCGCTAAAGATATGAGGTTAAACAAACTTAATTTGTGGTAAGAACTGCGGACTGTAGTGAAGAAAAGCAACGAGTAATTTACTTAATAGGCTTTATACAAACAAGCGCGCAAGCGCAACTGCTTATTTTGAAATGTTTGAGCCATTACTAATAAGTACTGCTTGTTGTCAAATAACAAAATTAAACTAATGCCATCAACTCTACCAGTTCGTTGAACGGAATAGAGTAAATTGATAGGTGTTCTATCTTTATAGTTAATGATTGAAGAGCATAATTATAATTGCAACCACGGAATCGGAAGGCGCACGCGTCCACCCATACGTGAACGATTAATAAAGAATTGCGTAAGCAGAGGCGCCAAACCTATTGGCGAATGTTCCCAGTATTGGTAACCGTATTACAACACGAGGCGGTGCCAAAGATGGCGCCCAACGTCCACTTATGCAAGTTGCAATGCGTGCTTATGCCCAAATCGGGAGAAGCTCATTTTCCACACTGCATCCGGAACGCGGCAGGTGATGCAATGGACCAGATATGGCCGATAGCTCATCGTTAGGAATAGAAACGACAATCAATGGTTTTATTATCGTGGTACTTATATCTTACGCAATTAACTTTTATTATTTTATCGAGATGGAGTTAATTTTGTACCTTATCTGTTTAGATTCTAACCGCGAAATTAACACCTAGTGTTAACTAATTTACTTGTCGCATTATATAAGACTAGCTTTCCGCCCCGCGGTTTCACCCGCAGCTAAGAGTTTTCCCGTGGGATTGAGTTCCCGCGCTGTTCCTACCTTTAAAATTGACGGAATTTCAATACAAACTTCCATCCCCTATTTAACCCCCTTAGGGGTGGAAAATACAAAAACGCTGAAACACGTGTTCATTATTTTTTAATCTTTAGCCCAAAAACAAAATTGGAAGATCCTGCCATCAAAATTGACGGAATTTCCATACAAACTTCCATCCCCTATTTAACCCTCTTAGGGGTGAAAAAAACAAAAATGCTGAAACACGTATAAATTATTTTTTAATCATTAGCCTAAATACAAAATTTGAAGATCCAACCTTCAAAATTGACGGACTTTCATACAAACTTCAACCCCCCTTTTTACCCGTTTAGGGAGGGAAAATCCGGAAATCCTTTCTTAGTGGGAGGTTACGTTATAAGAGGAACTTGCTCTCTGAGTTTCACGATTCTAGCTTTTGTAGTTTAGGCTCTGCGTTGATGAATCAGTCAGTCAGTCAGTCAGTAAGGACAAACGATTTTATAAGTATAGATACAAGATTATTCTATAAAAGACTCTACCGTAGATAATAATGTAATAATGAGAATTAGGACTCGTCACATGTGGTAAGTAGATTTGCGAAGACCACAATTTTATCACCGTGCTAGACGTATGAGGTTGTTGACCAGTTTGTGGGGGCTATAAAAGCCTAGAACGAATTTATAGTTCATCGCACTAAGATTTACAGACAGATAAAGGTTTACGTTTTAGATGTAGGTAATATAATTTTAGATAGGAAATAAGTTATAAATAAGGCACTAGTGGTAATTGCTCGTATAGTCTTAAGTCTTAATTACACCGCAATGATCATCAAGTAAAACTTTATAGGGAATATTTTTTTTAATGTTTTTCTCAAATATTCTCGACTAGATGATGAAAGTTAAAAGCTTCCAATGACTTTTATAAACTGATTATGACACCCACAAAAGCTTTCAGAAACTTTCTAAACTCTCGATAGCTGATAGATAAAGCGGGCGATAAGTTCACTAGCCAGCTAAACTCATTACGCAATTGGTGTTAGCGACGAATAGCTAGTACCTAAAGTACTCAAGTACCTTTCCACGTTTGCTTAGGCCGCGAAATCACGACAAGACACAAATGACGCGTCGCAGCTGTCAGCCTTGGTCACAGTTTACCATAAATGAATATTTAGCTACATCGGTACGTTAGAGACCATGTTTTCTCTGACTATTGTTGTTTTGTTTCGATATTAACGTTTTTCCCAGTACTTTTTAAAATTTAGTTCCGGCCGGTTTCTTGTTGCTACACAGACACAGCTCTGGTATGGTACGTAGACTGTAAAAAAACGAGGGATCGATTCCGAAAAGGAATTCAACTGGGTAAGCAGAAGTACCGAGAAGATGATGCAGTTCAGTAGCAAAGGGAATAAAACGAAGCTTCAGCCGAGCGCGTCAGATCTGAACGAATGCCTTATGGCCACCGCTCCAAGGCCTCTTTGTTCCAACGCAATCTGTTCCCACCGGGCCGTTAATTGTAATCAGCATCAACGGATCGAAAAGGTTTTTTCTACCAGCATTTCGAAATAAACACCATTCTTTTCTACGAGTACTTCACTTACTTATAGTTAATTCGCACGGCATCTTTGATGTGGAATCTCTTGTTAATTACTGTACTTATAGAGTCACCGTAAACTAAAATTCTTTGCACTTACGTTATGATACGTCGACATTTGCGGTGCTTTGTTGCGTTGTGAGGGCAGATCTATTTTCATTATCCGACATTAAAATACAACAACAACATCTATTTAAAAATACCTATTGTTTTTTTTTGTAGCTTATTTAGACTTCACTATGTGGCTGAAATTAATCTAATTTACAATCTATGCAATTAACTGAATGAAAAACTGCAATCAAATTGTTCTATGTTTACGTGAATACAACAATTCATTGGTCTTCCATATTTATAAAATGGTATTTGATAGAAAAGTTTGGGAGTAAGAGTGATGCTTAGGTAATATGACTTTGGGTTTGTGAATATAGTAGGTAAAGGTAAATTAGCATTTAAATATAAATAATGATGCAAAAATATTCAAAAAATATCTGTTTATTAGTTTCTTTAATTACAATCCTATACTAGGAAGTAATCTGCCACGAGACTATAATCTTCAATATCAGGATTCAATTACACGTTACTTAAGAGTAATGGAGAAATAACCTAATTGCTTAAGTTACGACTGTCGGAATAAGTATTAAAAGAAGATTCAGGGAAGCTTTAAAGTGCAATGCAATTTAGCTTGGCGTAATCGTTAAAAGATTGAAGACGTAATTATTTTCTCAGCTTTATCGTAGACCAGCGGTTCCCCAAGTTTTATGCACCAAGCAAAAAATAATCCTTATGAGACTCACGGACCCACCCCGTAATTAATGTAAAGATATAGAGTAACTAATTAGTTCTGTTCTGACGCCAACGATTTTTGCAATTATAAAAATGTCAAAATGTAATAAATTAATCTAACGAGATTTGATATTTCAAAAATATGCACAAATTTAATTTTTTAACGATCGTTTGGCTATTACTATTTTCTGTCAGTGCCGCGTCCATCTATGTCCACTTTGTCCACAAATGCCACGACCCCACACTTTGGGAAATACTGTCGTAGAAAGTACCGTTTCAAACAAGTTGTGTGTGAAACTTGATGTGAGGGTCAACAATTGAGGCATTTGTCTCCGCGGCAGATGTCTTCTTTTACCTGCAAAGAAGGAAACAGTGATAAATTTCATTAATGTAGAGACGATTAAACGAAACAAGTTCCAATTCATAAGGGTTATTTACAAACAGCAGCGTAATTTGTTTATTTTGAAAAGACTATTTGTAAGTGACAAAGAACTAAGTAGCATATTAATTGTTAAGCCCACCAACAAACCCACACTGAAGTAAGTTCGTCCATGCTGAAGGTTAAGTACTTAAATACTAACGCTGCGCTTACTTTTGTAATACATGATAAATTCCACCAAAATCTTCAGGCAGGATATCCGTAATTGATGCAAAATTGTATAAATTTTAGAAGAAAATTGTCTAGGTCACTTTATAAGTCCTTAGTACCAGTTGGGCGTAGAATTAACTGCTGCTGAATTCATAAAATAAAAAATGAACATAACAATGCCGAATCCATGGATTAATGAAAAAATGAGAAAAACCAATATTCACTCAGGATTTTCTTGACTCTACTGCCGAAATCAGTTTTGCTTTCGATTGTACGGATACACTGATGTGATGATGACAGTAAATGCTGTCGACAATAAAAACACTGCAATACCGTTTCTTTCAAGCAATCGAAATAAGTATTTTTAAAATTTTGTCAAAGTCTGCAGCTTTGATAGCTCTTAATTAGGATTTAGCAATTTGGGTAGGATTTTTTGCTACTTTAGTGATGGTCGCGAATGGCAAAATACACAATTTCTTTCATGTGTCATTCGTTGTGTCATATTTTAATGATCTCAGTAGTTGTGACTCTACTTATATGATCAAACTGCACAAATGAGAATAAGAACATGCGGCTTTATTTTGATTAAAAGAATAAAGATTACTCCAATCAGTTGTACTGAATGAAATTGGGCTCTCGGATAAGCAGCATATATAGGAATACCGTTCGAGACAGGTATAGTATATGAGTGAAGGTCTGTGAAACCCGATACAAGGGTCGCCAATCGGCCTGTCCCCGCGGCCCGCAGATGACGCGGCCCCACTAATGGTCGCACCTGTCGCTGTCGCCCGAGCCACGCGGCCCGTTATGTCATTCTACACCATCAACACACATTGGCCTCAGACCATACTCTCACGCGTTTCCCATCAATCTTTCTCGATGGACTCCATGTTTGTGAGAAATTCCATAAAGTAGGAAGGTATATTTGTGTATAACTTTGATTAGTTTATCTATTTAACTCTTGTTGGAATTTTATCGGAAATCTCTAAATAATTACGATATCAAGCAAGAGTTACAAATGATGCGTTTAATCGAAACGGGACTTTATTTAATAAAACACGTTCTCGGTATACCAGAAAATAATGACATAACGCTCGAGACCACCCCCGAAACATTTTAATTATCATCGGCTCATTTTAGAGTTAAGCTTATCCTGCCACGCTTTGATTGCCCGACATATAAATTGAAATTCCACGATTTTTATTGTATAACCTTAAACGTTTATAGTCTTTGAATCTCTGTCTACATTATGTGTAATCTATATTTGTGTAATTAGCACTCACAGTGGAATTTTGTTTAACCAAAAATTATTTTTAATTTTCATGTTTTTAATTAAGTAAAACTATTCACAAATGTTCATTTATTAATGCGTTAACATTTTGAGTGTTTATTCGGTATTGAAAGGCTGATAAACACGTAACTATGAATTAGCATCCATCTCAAATATCTGTGCCGCTGCCATCCTATTAGCAACAATAATGGTTCGAGCAGAAAGCATTTAGGTATTTTACACAGGGGTAAATACATCGGTGGTGTGCGATAGCCCTTGGAGGCTAGAGCTGCTGCTTCCACACTGAACGGTCGTATTGTAGATTTGAGTCGAATGAAACTTTTGGAATCAAATTTTACTATTTATTACCAAATTTTATAGAAGGTTATTACTTGATACTATGTTTTATAAGTGAAATTACTGATGTGCAAGTGGTGTCTGGTCAGCGTAGACGCCAACCACAAAATCGAATTAGCCAGCACGTCTTACCTCTATCAAGCAGTTAAATAACAATTTGCTGTGAAAATTATCCGATGGTAAAGGCATGTCGGTGGTTACTGACCGCCTTATAATGTCAAGGACGAACGAACCCTTTTTTATACAACACAAAAAATATGAAGGCGCGATGTTATGACATTTGTACCATGAACCTTACGCCGGCAAAGAATACGAGCGTCATTCAAGACCGTATCTCACCAACAGTTTGTTTTGTTCGTATCTCTTATCGACAATGTATTGTAAACGATGAATAATTTTCACTCCTATAAAAAGTTAAAATCAACTGGATATACAAAAGGAAGGTGTTAAGTTGATTGATAAATAATGACATCCGTTTCGCTCCAGTGTTCCGTAGATATTTCAATCCCAAATCAGGCGCAGGATATTGATGACGTAATAGTACGTGACGCGTCACCCGATGTCCAAAAATCAATCTATTTACGCGTCCTCATCTCGTTCGTCATCCTTCAAGCCGGAGTATGCTTTACCCATCAAGTTAGGACAGCAGCGTCCGATAGCGTAACGAAGCACAATAAAAAGTAAATTAGTATTGGTATTTTTACTACGATTCCCTGGCTTTAAAAAATAAACCCCTATTAATTTTGTAGGTGATTACCTTTATTTGAAACCTGACAAGATTAAATCATTTATCAACTGAGCATCGTTTGAACTTGTAACAATAGATGCCGATCGAAACAATCAGCATCCATTGTTTTATGGCAAAAAACAATCTTTGTTATTTTTTTGCCAAAAAACGATCGTTGATTTGCGAAACTAACTATATTTGTGGTATGATGTCGTAACGTTAGTTTCTTATGATGATGGTCGCTTTTTCACTATACCTATGTTTTTATTGCGAATGTCAAAATTAGCAAGTGATATCAGATGGAGCGGAAGTTACATCACCATTGTTTATTCACCATTCATATTTAAGCAAAAACCTTAATGCATTTATTAGAATGTCGTAGCGGTTATCTTTGAAAGCTCCAGTTTAGGTACAACGTTATGGAACGAGCTTCGAAATAGGTACTTATAAAAAAAGTTATAAACTAGTCTAGCGAAATACATAAAAGGATATTGATGAAACGGCGGATACGATCTGATACCCTGTTCAGTGTTCACGTCAAACCAAAGGAAGATGACGCATCCTCGAAACTTAATTTACAACAAAGATTTTAGCAATATATTTAAATAGGAGATGATCTCACTCGTATCTAATAATGGGCGCCAGAACAAGCTGGCAAAACCTTTAATAATTAATACACTGTGATGTGAATATAGGATTGATAAGAGGATATAGGATTGGCGAGTGCTATTAAAACTCATCCACCGAAGTGATTCATAGTTGACAGACAGTCGCCTAGTCGTTCAACTGTGCTTAGTGATACTGGTAATTAATCGTGACGGCATATCACGCACTCGCGCCGTACATACAAGCCGAGGCGCGCCGGCGCAGCCCGGTGCGTGCGGCAGGAGAAAGAGCGGATCGCATGACCAAGTTCCGGCGGCGGCGCGCGGAAGGAATATAGAATAACCCAACCAGACCGACTCTACCTACACTTGTGTCATATTATTAAAGGGGCATTCACATCACGATAATTATACTGCAAAATAGAAGCCGTTTTAGTCGGTAGATATTCTCACATAATTTTTAAATAGAGATTATTTATCATCGTTCAGATTTAGATTACATATTACGTTATCAACTGGTCCGATAAACTGGTGGTTAGGTATACTGCTTACTATGCTCAATCAAATATCTACTCTACGTTAAGACTTATTTAATAATGTTTAAGTATTGTTTCTGGGTGTTTTTATACGACATACGTAAAACAAATGTGTTTGGGGCTAGGAGGCTCTGCGTGGACTATCTAGGATTATTATTTTATTTAGGTACATTACTTTGCTTGTTAATACTTAGTGACTGAGATAATTGTGTAAGAAATAATGATTAATGCACTTAGGTTACTTATATGATTTAGGAACCGTAGAAAGTTAAAGCTTGGTTGAAAAACAGTGTTGTTGTCGGCTTTATAAAGTTATTACGTTGCGTACGTGCTTCAATATACATTTCAACATAACACGACTAAGCATCGGATCTTATAAGTCGTGCACGTTTGTTTTTATGACTCGTCAATCCTGTCTACAGCGTTATGTAACTGACCTGAAGCTATTTCGGACTGAGTTCATTAATAAGACCTGTATTATATACTTTCTTTGCCGTCGCCTGAAGCGTTTTATAGAAAGTAACAAAAAGTATCTTCTCGCAATTCATTATGTATTAGTTATCGTAATAGTCTTTTGTTTAAGTTTTGATGAGTTAATTATGTTATGTTATGACGATTAAAGGCTTGCAAGAAATACTAAGTAACGCGTTATTTAAACATCACTTGCATTAGTTTTGCTGTAACGAGTTTTTATTTAGGAATAAAAAAGAAATACGTAAAGTTCATACAAAAAGTAAGCAGATTGCTAACGTTCAAATAAATAATGAATAAGAATCACGTAACCATACGAAATAATTCCCGGAAGACGAGTGGGTAATATAAACACTTTACGTGTTTATTCTAATTATAAAGAACAGGTTGTTATTTTTATTTGACTGTTGCGTTGAAACTTTGAACTTCGACGGTTTCTAACAAATTGGATGGAGGTTAAGGTCAATGATGTTGTGCGGGCATCGTAACATTTCTAACGTACACAGCTACCCAAATACCCCATATCGCTCGAAATGGAAAAGCAAACGCAACCTCGATCGCAACGTATGATTTCCCAATTAGAAGACCATTAAAGCAGTTATCTTTAATCTTAGATTCGATCCAGCGCGCGATTTCGCGCTGTCTTAGCGTACAAGATCAAGTTGTTTTTCTCTTGGACTTACTGCAGCAAAAAATAAAATGAAGAATTCACGTATCGTGCGTGGAGACTAATATTATTCATAAATAATGTATGTGTAGAAACTATTTGTACGTTTACTGGATACTAATAGATAGGACGTAGACAAACGTTGTCTGTGTTCAAGGCAACTGCTGTATTTATAAAAACTGTATCTTTACACAACTATTATCGATAACAAAAAATCATACGTTAGTATAGTTCACGATCATGATCGTCAGAATGTTGCTATGCTTTAGTTATCTAATCATATGGCGCAACAAGCAACTGGTTATGTAATGAGACCTTGCGTTAATCAAACGCCGGCTCCTACACAGTCGGCCCACGTACTAAACCTACTTAAAGTACAGGCATTTGACTAACTTAGTGTAGAGTATTGTAAACGTGAGGCGACGCAGAGATAAAATTTAATATGACGTAAAGTAGGAGGTCGCAGTCATAACGACTGTAGGTTGGTATTCCGCTAGCTTTTGAAACAGTTGGATTATACCGCTACAGTTATACTACTGGTACCGTTTGCAATGCTACGCCGGCCACTCCAGCGATTATTATCGAAAATGTCGAAGCAATTCGCTGCCCGCTTTTAGAGAAAAGAGGACGCATTTATTTGTAATACGCCAGCACACTGTACACAATAAATACAAGACTGCAAGTAGAGCAATTTTCACAGATTATTTTGCTGCTATGTAAAATAAATATCTATTACTGTTATTGTCATTATTGCACGAAGTAAAAGGATGACAAGGATAAATTGTCATTTCATTTTTATAATACGTCAAATAAATAAGATACTATATTGCCCATCGTAGCACTGAGTTTTGTCAATTTTGATGAAGCAAAAAGCTTCGGTACCTTTCCAAACTAAACCTCGAAGCTTTTAGAAGACTGTTTTGTTTAATGTTTCAAACCTAATCGACGATACGCTCCGAGTTAAACATAAAGGTTAACAGCCTATGAATTTATTCCACTATTACCTTACACTGCTCGTTCTTATACCACCGCGAGCGCCGAGCCGTTAGCGAGTGAACAAGCCGACAAGCAACCAAGGACACCCGAACTTTCCAATAGGAAACGTATAAACCATTTCGGATTATTTTTATTGTGAAACTTAAAGGCGAGACAAAACGAAACCACGTGGTCAAAAGTGACTGTTGTTATTATGACAGACAGTACTTATTATGGTTCCGGATAACGTGACAATGGGTGTATAAATAAAAAAAAGATTAATGAATAATGAGGCTAATAAGTAGACAAATTGGTTACTGACTTGCTACGGCGTAGCAATCGTAGCAGTGCAATGCTACGGTACTAAAAGTTCTGATATATCATTTGCGAATACTTACTGGTTCTTAATTCAATGTTAGATGCTGTTATTGATTAGTCTGTAATTTGTAATAAGTTTTGATTGATAAGTAGCGATACGAATTTATCATAATTTATAATAACAAAAATGAAATATTGTTATTTTTACAAAGACTGACGTAGGTACCTAACATTTTGAAATAATTTTAGATTAATTCAAGGTTTTGTTTAGAATTCGCAAGTGATTCAACAGTCAGTTATTGTAATCCTCCAGTGTCGAAGCCTTGAGCCGTTTCCGGGAGCACTCGAGCCTCAAGCGGGCGGACCTAACTAACGACGATGATTCCACAAAAAAGTTAATGATACTCTTCAAAATTGCTAGGATTTTAACGCTTTGTTTTGTATAACTTTATGATTTATAGCGAATATATTTACGTATACAGTCATGTAGAGTTTAGTAAACGATAATAGTACTCAATTTATTTGTAGACTTAAACTATGAATGACTTATTTAGCTAGTCTCCGAACACAAACAAATCTAATCTGTTAAAAATGTATCTGCGTGCGTACACGCATAACTAGATTCAATTTTTCAAATACGAAATAACAGCTTGTCCAACGCACTTCAATTTGAACCGGTGTAATTTTATTTACAACTGCGCAATTTTTATTATCGTGCGCTATATTACGGGCTGGACATATTTAGTCGATTACGAAGAAAGAATAATAAAAGACTCATACGAGGAAGATAGATTAGATAGTAGAGTCCCTTTAATCTAGTTGAAAGTTGAATCAGACAGCTCTACACATAATTGTAATGTAAATAGCTAATTTGTTAGGATGCAGGACGCGGCGGACATCGATAAGCGTCACAATCAGCAATGGAGAGAATCGTTTCTCAAGAGAGAAACTGGCTGGTGTGATGCATTGTTCACAGCCTACTTTCCGTATGGGCCGTGCGGGCGGGCGCCGGGCGCGGCGGCGGCGAACGACGCGCGTGAAAGTGAATGGCGCAAGCGAACTCGTGTGGTCGCAGCCGCTTCGGCATCAGCGGTCGGGCCCGCGGACGCATTTTACGCCCGATTTGATACCACATTCGCACACGCGAACCTGCAGCCCGCCTGCAGCACGCCGCCGCACTGCTCATGACGTAAGGTCCATTACAGCGCGCGATTACAGCGTCCGCCCGTATTTTGATGAGTGTGCGGAATTATCGCAGCGATATCGGTTTTAACTTTTTCACTTTCTTTCGGCCGTCTGTTCGCGGTTACTTTTCGTAATTGAACTTCCTGTCTTACAAATTGTAACTCGGGCTACTTTATCTTTATTTGTTTCTTTTTGTTTATACTTATGTTGTGATGGGAATACAAAATACATCCAATATTTAGCAAAAGACATCATGTAGTCAGTAAATAAAAAGCCAATTGTATTTCATTGTATTCTACCTATTACAAATTGTTGCGGCTCAAAACACAATAGACTAGACTAATGTATTACAGTATTTGACGACTAGATTTTACAGATGATAAATATCCAACTAAGAATAATAAAACTCAGAAGCGTGCCACGAGCAGTGTTAACATGTCAAGGAACTATGACAATATTTAGTATCTCATGTGACCTCCATCGTTTGCGTAATACCACTTTGCACACAATTTGTGACATCTTCAAGCACCTTGTTTAGTTTTATTTGCATTTTTTGTCGGCAGCTTCTTGAAAAACATATACATATTATGTGCACCTACAGTAGGTACTTTGTATCAGGAAATCATCAAGTCAGTAACGAGTGCTAGCGTAGAATTAAACTTAACTGCAGGATCTAAGATCAGTATTTATATCTGTCAAGGTTAACCGTAAAGTTAAGTTTATTCTTCCGGGTCTTGGAAAATGTAAAATATGGTTTCATGCTAAGTAATTAATTTCCGTTAAACGTGCTTAATATTAATTATTTCCTTCGTTAGCTAGCAGTAAGGTACCCTTATTGTAACGGTAAAAATCTTATCTAATTAAATAGTCGATTTATGCATCTATAGCGTAAAAAATAGTTCTATCGTAGAGAAGAAAATTTATAATACGAAATTAATTTTTTGAAAGTGCTGAGGGTCTGAGATTATTTAGATTGATAGCTTAATAATGTGTAAATTGACCTTAAAGTACTTAGGTAATTATTAGCTAAGCAAAAAGTACCTATGGTGCCAGATCAGAATTGAACCAATTATTAATGTAGTTCTCAGTTTTAGTTTTTGAATTAATTTTCTTGGATGGCTTTATCAAACCAATGCCAACCAAACGAAGGAGACGGGGAATATTTCACGTTTGGAAAAATCCATGAGTTATTGCCAATTAGTTGTAATCTTGGAATATATGGAATTTACGCAAAAAGTTAATATGGATTTTATAGGTGGGTGCGCGGTAGCGCGCTTTTGCCTCCAAGCAGATGTGTTCGCACTTTTTTGTCCGCACTCAAAAGAACAGTGAGCGAGCGCAGGTATAGTAATTTCCCCCATAATACAGATACAGAGAATGTCCAGCATTTGACTTCCTATTAATATTACGGAAGAACCTATGCTAACTATTTTTTATTCCCATAAAATTTATATGAGCATAGCAAACGATAAGTGAAACACATTTGTTTTCTTTGTGCTGTAGGACAAAAAACATTATTGTTTTTGGTTAGTAAACACATAAATTTGCACTTTACTGTGTTATTATAACCGAGTAGAGCTAGCACGCAACACCCTCTTCCACATTTTTTTCTCAGTTTCATTATCGCTTCACCTGTTGTATTCATTACGTTAACCTTTCCATAGTATGTGGGAATTCCACGCTCATTCAGATATCATAGCAAAGTGGATAGTTCAATAGCACTTATATGCTTAGCTAGTAATTATTGGATCGCACTATATATTACAGATAATAGATTTGAAAAGCTTCCACACTGGACTGGGAGCGATGATTAAAAAAAAGTACCTTCCAGCTGCTTCTCTTTCCCAGTAGATTTTAAAAGCCATGCATTCATAAGGCGATGGATTGACAACCTGTATCTACAGAAATAATATTATGTAGTTAGCTAGGTACCATCACACCACCTTCTTTAAATTATTTTCATAGTTAGTTGTTAGACTAGACTAGACTATGCTTGTCGATTACTTTTTTACTAAGTATATTTATTTTCAAAGGCTAGGTCTAATTGGCAATTGTTAAGAATGACCGTGAACTCAATCAATATTCCCCGTGATCTTTATATAAAATAAGCAACCACAAAATCTGTAAAAGCAGAAATAACGTTTGTAACACATACAGTAGCTCTGTATATAATAACTACCCATTACGTATGTACGTACGTTGATCTTGGCATAATAGCTACAGGCATAATAGCACGTGAGGTGAGGTACGTAGACATTGACCTACCATGCTTATGTCATGAGACATCCCGGGAGGCAGTGCGCGACGCGTGTAATCAGAAACATTAGGCGCCAGTAATTATAACTATAGGCTACGGCAATTATCATTGCCACCGAGAAGGGCGAAACATTACAGCTTTTTATGATTACTCACCTGACTCTATACTACGCGGGTTTTTACGGTTCATTGTGTGTAAACGACGCGTTTTTAGAAGACGGTGTATTGCAATTAATAGGATCCTATTAATGTGACGTTTGTTGCACTTTTACTGTTATTTCAAGAAGGTGCAGCAGTAGTATGTTAGTGTAAGATACAAATAAATACAAAATATCTAAGGTTTATCTGATAGGTGAATAAAAAATTATGAAGGACTCATTGTTTTATGTATTGCCAAAACTAACATTTACCACAAGCACTAAATTAAATGCTAAGGGGAATTAACCGTATTCGTGATGGCGAGACTGCAAAATATTACATTCATAAAGATTGCTCCTTCACGTTCTACTTTATTTTATTTCCCTAGATATATTCTTTATCTTAGGCGAATTTTACAATACCTTCGTGAAGGTATGTATTGACGCGACAACTTATCGAATTAACACGAAAGGAAAACTGATGAGAATAATGCTGCAGTTAACAATAACAAACGCAAACTCTATCTGCTAATTTCTACTACTAATAACTGAGCCTTGACAGTAAAATGATATACGACGTTAGTTATAAACTTTCGTCTATGTAGGTCAGTGGATTCAGCACATGGCTTCTATCCACAGCCATACGGTAAAGTAGCAATAACTGAAGTTAAGTATAGCAAATCGAAATGCCACTGACAGTTATTTGACCTCGCACGCAGCCTTCGCCTTTGTCGCGTGGTAATTGCGGACGTAGTAAGTACGAGAGACTGTAGCCGCGGTCCCGCCTGGCGGTACAACGTGCGGTACGTACGCCGCCGGTAAAGGGCCGCGATATGGCTCTGAAGATCACCACGCTCTACTTATGGAGATATCAACATAACAGTCACTAGAGTTATGGTATAATTTTGTTATGCATTGAACGTGCGTTGAACGCACTCTACGATGTTTATTTTTATTTATTGTTACAAACGTGATCCAGTTTTGAATGTAAATGAGATATAAAATGAAAACATATCAAAAATCTGCAATTTAAGTTCATAATTACCATAATAAAAGGACAAACATATAGGTACATTTACAAAACATGGTACAAATGAATGAAACTGGTAAGTGGTTGTATTAATCCTTCCTTTTACAGCATACGAGTCCAAATAATGAACACCAATTCAGTTATTTTTCGTCAGTAAAAGTAGCTAAATATCAAAATTGGGTTGTCATATTTGGAATCGTATGCGTTAATATGCGAAAATTTATAAAGTATCCTATTTTACTACTGGATAAAATTAAAAGAAAAATTATCCAGGTGCTCTAGCGCAGTTTCACTAATTTTCACCCACGAATTTAGAATAAATACATATTCATCTGCCCTTGAACTTTGAAATGCAACTTTCACGTTCCTAAAGTTGAATTTGTGCCGGAGATAACCTTCAATACTGGTTTGGACGATCAAAACAAATATTAATAAGAACACGAAGATATCCATTAAAAAGGTTTAAATCAGAATTAAGATATTTATCGTTCTTTTAAATCTTTGAATGATGAGCAATTATTATTTAGCAAGCACCACCTACGAACGACCACGAATTAGGAATGTTGTTGCACTCTATATATCTCTACTGATTATGAAATTGTAGACATATATTATATATTACTGGTAAGAAAACAAACAATAATTCAAGTATTATTTACCGATAGCTTGAAAACAATTTAAAACAGGGAAATGTTTATTACATGTTATGGTCGACTTACAAGGTGATACGTGATGCATAATAAAATGCATTTAAAAAGAACGTCTATAAAACTGTTTGAAGGTTGTTCGAACCGCCGGACACTTTACAGTTTTTGCACTTTTCGGACACTAGTATTGGCAAATATTGTTAACTGTTACATGTTCAAAATCCCACCCGTTGGTAAATCATACACCTCACCTGCCTAAACTAACATAATTATATATGTGATAGGACAAATCTATAATTTAAATAATTGACGAAGCTATCTATATTGATATAAATACTTAACCGGTTAGAATATGTGAGTTGTACTAAACTGACCCACTTACGGCTATTCAATTAACATTAACTTATGGAATTCTGGGCGTTGAAATTACGACATCCTACATAAAATATGCTACAAATATTGACTACGAACAAAATAAATTCAAATATTTGCCGTCCTTTAAGTTTTTCATCATTGTAGTTTTCGTACACATTTTACCCCCTTTTTCCCTAAATAGCTATAATGTACCTTAGGTCCTAATTTCAATTAACCATTTGTTTTGGTACATAATAATGGCCTAAGTTACAAATCAGTGGAACCGTGACAAAGTAGAGAACTAGTCATACAGGTTAGGTAACTGACAACTTGATTTGCAAGACTTGAAACTTAGTTTAGTTGCAAACTGAGTATTAATACTTGGTACTAATGCGAGTATGTACATAAGTTTAATATGTTTTTCTCTTTTGTTGCAGAGACCATGTATATAGAAACCTTACCGCTTGTGGTTTGGACGCTCTTAGTCACAACGACACATGTGAGTAATAGCATAAGCATTTAATTAATTAGCTAGCAACATCTACGGCGGATTATAGTTTGTGACAAGTCTAATATGCATTGTAAAGTGTTCTAACAATAATTATGCAAGCGAAAGATTTAGAAAAAATAAACGTCAGTTATTTTGTATACATTATTTAATTTAGTATTCTAAGCTTCTGATGTCACATAGAAATGTTTTTAATTTATCTGTGTCGATATGTGAAAATTTAAATTTCTTCCACAGGTAGCGACAGAAGGACAATATGGGATAGGTTTAGGAATAAAACGAGAAGTATTTTTCTTAAATTTAGAAGACGGCTATTTTGGCTGTCAAGTAAACGAATCTACACAAATATTACAATTATATGAATTATCTAAATTATGCGACGGTGTGCCAGACTGTTACAAGGCATCCGACGAACTTAGGTCAGATTTAAAATGTACAGGTGAGTAACTATATGCATTGGTTTTAATTTCATATACCGGGCGTTTATTTGATAGAGTCAGGCTTACATGATTAAAATTCTCTTTTAGATGATTGTACCAAAGAAGATGGCGCGCAATGTATAAATGGTGCTTGTCTGAACGGAGTGTGCCATTGTAATGACGGTTTCGGCGGCTGCAACTGCCAGGAACCCGGTAAGTATTACACAACACAACTCGTTTTCACACACGTCAAATACTTCACGGCGAGCCAGTAATTTAAACCACTTTTTCTTCACTTTCAGATGTAAATGAATGCAAAGAAAGACCATGCGATGTTTTTGCTCACTGTACAAACACAGTTGGCAGTTTCCAGTGCTCGTGTTTCCCAGGCTACGAAGGCGATGGTTTCACTTGCAGAGGTAGATTGTTGTCTGACAATAGCTCTTGTTTTGTGCCTTTTCCCAGCTGTGTTTTATTGGCAATTGACATTGTCTCTCGTTTTAACAGATATAAACGAATGTGAAGATCCGGCGATAGCGTCACGGTGCGTTGAAAACGCGGAGTGCTGTAACCTGCCTGCTCACTTCATCTGCAAATGTAATCGTGGTTTTGAGGGCGATGGCGAAGAGGAGTGCCGAGGTAATTTTAATGATTCAAGTTGTAGTTATTTGGCGCCAAAAATTATTGTCCTACTCTACAATCACTCGTAAAATGTTTTAGATATTGACGAATGTCGACGTCCCGGAGCTTGCGGAGCTCATGCTATCTGTCAGAATTACCCTGGAAACTACACGTGTGCGTGTCAAGCTGGTTACACTGGAAACCCGTTCGATGGCGTGAGTACTAAGTACCAATTTGAATGTATTATCTCTATAATTATTATTTAAGTTACTATATTAAAGGCGATATTTTGTTTATTAGTGCGTGGATATTGACGAGTGCTTGAACGAGAATGCATGTGGTCCGGGTGCTGTGTGCCGCAATATAGAAGGCGCGTACGAGTGCAGTTGCCCGCCGGGCTACGAGGGTGACCCGCGCATTGGGTGCCACGACCACGACGAGTGCTCCCGCGCTTCTTGTGGGCGCGACGCCCAGTGTGAAAACCTCCCTGGTGCATATCGCTGTATCTGTCCTCCCGGATTTCAAGGCGATCCTGACGTACAGTGTACCGGTAAGCCTAAAAACGATGCGCCAGTAGGTGTGACGAAAGCTAACACACGCTCATCTGTTATCTAACGCTTTGTTACTTTAACTTGGTCGCGTGGAAAGAAATCGCGCTGAACATACTGCCGCAAAAAGACGCGCGGTAGCTTCACGCTTTTACTAATATGTAACGATCATGACACATAAACATTTATCGACAAATGTTACCGAATTTCAGCTCGAAGCCGCACCTATTACGACGGCAGCGGAAAACTTCTTCGATCACCGGCGAAATTAAATCATGAGAAGTTACTATATTTCTGTTTTAGTTTTCTTCGATTTTCTGCGCAATCTATTTTCTTTTCTTCTGTCAAGTGTTTCATAACATCTGTATGTGTTTGGTCGTCTGTGTCTGTCGCTTCCTCTTCGTAGTGGCTGTCGGCGTACCTACTGCGTGCGTATGTACAAATGGTTCGCGATGGCGGCAGATATAATTAGACGTGAGTTGTTTGTTACACCAGACGTGGATGAGTGTAAGAGTAGCGCATCAGTGTGCGGCGCGCACGCAGTGTGCACCAACACTGTCGGCAGCTTCGTGTGCACGTGCGCGCCGGAGTACACGGGAGATGCGCGCGCCTCCGACGGCTGCCATGACGTCGACGAGTGCCAGGCGCTGGAGCGACCATGTGGAACGCACGCGCTCTGTGAGAACGCTGCACCTGGATACAACTGCGTATGCCCTCAAGGATACAGAGCAAATCCGAATCCACAAATTGCTTGTGAACAGGTAAATGTAATACCGTATTAAACATATTTTAGAATTTTATCGTAGGTTTTTGTCACTTACAAATGTTTTATTTTTAGGTTGATGTTAATACATTATGTAAAACTAACTTCGATTGCACAAATAATGCCGAATGTATAGAAAACCAATGCTTCTGCAAAGAAGGATTTGACGCTAAAGGATCAGTTTGTGTGGATATAGACGAATGTACCACAAATTTAAGATGCGGGGAAAACTCTGTTTGCGTCAACACACCTGGAGGTTTCAATTGCGAATGTGCTGCTGGATTTGTGGGGTCACCACCGCGAGTGGCGTGTCGCGCGCCTTGTGATGATGTCAAATGTGGTGAACATGCGTACTGTAAACCAGACGGTACTGAAGCTTACTGCGTATGTGAGGAAGGCTGGACATTTGACCCTAATGACATAGCAGCGGGTTGTATTGACGTTGACGAATGCGATGCTACAATAGGACCGGTCGGTCGATGTGGCACGAATGCGCGTTGTTCTAATTCCCTTGGCAGTTTTACATGTCAATGCCCTGAAGGATATACCGGTGATGCTTATAAGCAATGTTTAGATATCGACGAGTGTCAAGTAGATGGAGCGTGTGGCGTAGGCGCAGACTGTATTAACAGAGATGGATCGTATAGCTGCGAGTGCCCCGAGAGTACCGTTCCTGACCCAGATCCTCGCGTGCGATGTGCAGAAATACTGACTTGTAAAACCGATAACGAATGTCCAGGAAATGCGCTGTGCGACTCAAATGCAAGATGTCTATGTCCAGAGCCTAATGTTGGAAATGAGTGTCGACGTAAGTAATTTTATTTTAGTACATTGCATGGAAATATATACAACATGTAACATAAAGGGTATATGCATCGTGAAATGTGTGAATCTACCCATGAAACTGAACAACTTTCTCTAAGGAACATAGGTCGAAAAACGAAAAAAAAAAAATTGACCTTCCATACAAAATGCATCAGCTGATAGCGCATTTAGTATGGGAAGTCAAAACTTTTTTTTCTTATTTCGACCTATGTTCCTTAGGGAAAGTTGTTCAGTTTCATGGGTAGATTCACACTTTTCTCGATGCATATACCCTTTCTGTTACACGTTGTATACTGTCGGTGATATTGTTTTATTAATAAATTAAATTGTTACAGATCCTTGTGAAACGTTGCATTGTGGTAGTAATTCGGAATGTTTATTGAATGATCAGACAGCACAGTGCACTTGCCGAAGTGGTTTTACTGGAGATCCATCGTCTTTAAGTGGGTGTCAAGATATTAACGAATGTGAAGCAAATCCTTGTAGCCCTGGAGCAGTATGTAAAAACTTACCAGGACATTTTCAATGCGAGTGTCCCGGCAGTTTCAACGGTGACCCTTATGTCGACGGATGTATTCCAGGAAAAATGCCAAGTGAATGTAGCAGCATCAATCCGTGCCCCCAGGGCGAACAATGCATTTTACACGACGGCGAAAATGTTTGTATTTGTTCCCAAGGTTTCTCGCGCAGCAAAGAAACTGGGTTGTGTGAAGATATTAATGAATGCACGCAACACGGGCGTTCGCCTTGTGGCTTAAATGCAATCTGTAAAAATTTACCCGGAAGCTATGAATGTAAATGCCCACCTGAATACAGTGGCAACCCCTATAATCTTTGTGAAATGTGTAATGATATTAGTTGCCAGTGCCAACCACCTTATAAAGTCGTCGACGGAAATTGTGTTCTCTCTGGGTGTTCAAAGGATAATAAATGCGGGAAAGGAGCCGAATGCATTGTTATCTCAGATGGGGTTAGCTACTGCGCCTGCCCAGCCGGTTACTCGCAGAGTGTAGAGGGCGCTTGTGAAGATATTAATGAATGTACTTCTGGACAACCTGTTTGTGGGTTCGGTGCGGAATGTGTAAACACAGTCGGATCTTTCATATGCAAATGTCCTCCCGGCTACGGTAAAGACCCCGTGTCCGGACATTGTACTATAAATCAAAAGCGATGCATAAGCGATTCCGACTGTTTTCCGAATGAGAAATGTATACAACCTGGCAAATGTGTCTGTCCTCCACCTTTCTACCTGGATGTTTCTGACGGACAGAAATGTAAAAGCCCCTGTGAAAGATTTACCTGTGGAATTAATGCAAAATGTACTCCAAGCGACCCTCCAAGATGTATGTGCATGACCGGGTACGAAGGGGATCCTTACACTGGATGCACAAACAGGAATGAATGTCACAGTGCGCCATGTGCATACGGAGCAATTTGTCATGATCAAAAGGGTGGATATCAATGTGCATGCCCCGAAAACATGGTAGGAGACCCGTACAAAACAGGATGTAAGTATACGTTTAGATATTCCTATAAAGCGTTATTAGAAAGAATAAGATTCAAATATAACATTCAAACTAGATAATTGCTAAATATAAACCTTTTATTTCAGGCTATGTCGAAGACTATGGACCATCTCGATCATTATGCAGTTCTAATAATGAGTGCCCTAACACACTAGCTTGTTTGAATAGAACTTGTGTATCACCATGTACTAGTGTTTCCTGTGGCCCTAATGCATTTTGCGAGGTTGACAATCACGCTGCTTGGTGCCGTTGTAATCCTGGCTATACGAAGCCAGAAGGAGGAAAGTGTATATCTGGTAATTATGTTTCTGTGTTTTATTTACAAGTGTTTATCCAATGCACTATAGAACACTGGTCTTAAATATTCTTTGTATTTTTTTTTAGGATGTGACACATACTCTTGTGCTCCTGGCGCCCAATGCATTATATCCAAGATTGGCCCTACGTGTGTTTGCCCTGAGGGAATGGTAGGCAATCCCTTCCCTGGCGGCAACTGTCGTAGAGACTTGTGTGGATCTGGTAAACCATGCGAAGAACCTTTGACCTGTGTAGCGGGTCGATGTAGACAGCGATGTGAAGGTGTTGTGTGTGGAGTGGGAGCTTCGTGTGATGAAACTAGCGGCCGATGTGTCTGTAACGCATTTTTTGTCGGAAACCCAGATCTTTTGTGTATGCCGCGTAAGTGTAATAATGAACATTATTACATTTCTTTATTTGTGTACCTATCCAAACTAAAACGTGAGCCTTAATAAATATTTTTTATTGCAGCTATTTCTCCACCAGCTTGTGAACCTGGTTGCGGTGAAAATGCTCACTGTATTTACGGACAAACTAACGTATGCAAGTGCGATAAAGGATTTACCGGAAACCCGTATAGAAAATGTTTACCACGACGCCAAATTACGTGTGCTAAAGCCAGTTGTGGAAAGAACTCGGTATGTCAACAGACAAGATCTCATGTTGAGTGTTTGTGTCCTCCTGGATACGTTGGTAACCCAAACATACAGTGTACTGATATAGACGAATGCAGCTCTAAACCATGTGCCGAAAATGCAATTTGTATAAATACTCCAGGAAGCTTCAGCTGCATTTGCAAAAGCAAATATGTAGGAAATCCTTACGAACTTTGCTCTCAAATAGCAATTTCTAAATGCACAGAGGGAAGTATTTGCACATGTTCTCATAATGCAACGTGTCCAGATGGCTTTGTTTGTGAAAAATCAAGATGCGTTGATGTTTGTAAAACAATGATGTGTGGACCGAAAGCAATTTGCGAAGAAGGCAATTGTATATGCCTCCCAGGTTTTGTTGGAAATCCTAATGACCTACGGCGAGGATGTGTCCCAGATAACAAGTGTACAGTAGATGGTGACTGTCAAGATTCAGAAATATGTTTCCAGATAGCAAAAAATGTCCGAAAGTGTGTTGATTCTTGTAGCAAATTACAATGCGGACCAAACTCTTTATGTGTTAGCGCTAATCACCAAGCACATTGTATTTGCGCTGAGGGTTACGTTGGAAAACCAGGTGATATCAAAACTGGATGCCATCTACAACAAAGAGAGCCTAATGAAGTGGAATGCAACCTAAATAGCGACTGTAACGAACCACAAGTTTGTCTTCCTGTAGATGGATCGACCAATCGTTGTGTAGATCTATGTTCCACAATAGTTTGCAGTGCCAATGAAGTTTGCAGAGTAGTGGACAATAATGCAATTTGTGATTGTAAAGAAGGTTTTCTATGGAACCCTGTGAGTTCAACGTGTGAACAACCTTCAACTCCAAACTGTCAAGAAGATAATGACTGCGATGATAATAAATCTTGTCAGCGAGATGTTCTGGGAGTGAACAAATGTGTAGACAATTGCTTAGTATTTACGTGTCCTCAAAATTCAAAATGCATAACTAAAAATCATAAAAGTCAGTGCGAGTGTCTAAATGGTTTTGTGGGAAATCCAAATGATAGAGACGGATGCATTGCACTTAATAAAAACCAGTGTTCTGATGATGCACAATGCAGAGAGAGTGAAATATGTAAAAGTGTAGGTGATGCAAAGAAATGCGTACCTGCTTGTCAGCAACTACTCTGTGGTCCAAATGCTGTATGCATTACTAATAATCATGTAGCTAAATGCCAATGTCCATCAGGGCCGTTTACCGGAAATCCAAATGACTTAGAAAGAGGTTGTCAATCTGTACCTTGTATTTATAACACCGATTGTCTATCACATGAATTATGCAACCGGATGACGCATACTTGTATGAATGCTTGTGGTGAAGATTCGTGCGGCGACAATGCTGTATGCATAGCAGAAAACCATAGAACTACCTGCCAATGTCCCAGTGGGTTTAAAGCGGACCCTATACCAGAAGTAAATTGTAGAAAGATAGAGTCATGCAACCCGAATCCCTGTCACCCTTCAGCTATTTGTGAACCGCGTTTGTCGTCATACACGTGTAAATGCCCTACCGGATTCGTTGGAGACCCAAATGGTGAAGGGTGTCGTAAACAAAGTGAATGCAATAATAGAGACGAAGATTGTCCGTTAGACGCAGTATGTGTAAACAGTCGCTGTGTCAATCCATGTGATGGAGCATGTGGAATAAATTCACTTTGCAAAATCGTAGATAGGAAGCCGATATGCATATGTCCCGATGGTTATGAAAATACACAAGGTGGAAACGCGTGTAAAAAGAAAGTTTTAGGATGTTACAATGAACTAGATTGCGGTGGAGATATATGTAACAATGGTCAATGCTTTACAGCGTGTAGAAATTCTAGCCAGTGTGATTACGGTGACTCGTGCATTAAAAATTTGTGTATTACCCAGTGCAGTAAACATTCACAATGTGGAATCGGACAGGCCTGTGTCAGTGGTCAATGTCTGATTGGATGCCGCAGTAACGAAGATTGTCCCAGTGATGAGGCATGTGCAAATAATAAATGTGTAAATCCGTGCCTTACGACAAGAGTGTGTGGACCAAACGCAATATGCTCTAGAATTAATCATAGCACAAGATGTGAATGTCCTCTTGGGTTTGAAGGTACACCTGACCCCCAACAAGGATGCGTCCGAAAACCAAGTGTATGTGGTAGATCATCTGATTGTCCCCCAGACCACATGTGCATTGGCCGACTATGTCAAGTTCCTTGTCGAGACCATTCAGGATGCGCGATCGGAGAAAAGTGTAGTGACAGTATATGCCACAAAATATGCCATTCAAGCAGTAATTGCCTTCACGGCGAACATTGTAGTTCAGGAATATGCGTACCTGGCTGCAAAATAGATTCTGATTGCCTGAACAGTCAATTCTGCAAATCAGGAGAGTGTCAATGTCAACAAGGTTATAAATTTGTTGGCGATGAATGTGTTAATATGAACGAATGTCTCAATAAACCATGCCACCCTACGGCGCAATGTATAGATGAATTGGGATCTTTTAAATGTTTGTGTCCCACTGGAGCAGTAGGAGATCCATACCGTACTGGATGTTTGATACCCAATCAGTGTAGACGTGATAGTCAATGCGAAGATTCACTCGCTTGTATAAAAGGCAAGTGCTCCAACCCATGTCAGAACAAAGCCTGTGGCCTAAACGCATTCTGCTCCGTAATTAAACATAGAGTTACATGTGCTTGTGAAAAAGGATACCTCGGTAATCCCTTCGATAGAAATATTGGTTGCTTTAAAGTAGAGTGTGTGGAAGATTCAGATTGCTCAGGCGATAAATATTGTAACTCAAAAAGTAACAAATGCTCAGATAAATGTGAGGACAGTGCATGTCAGGGCGGAACTTGTAAAATTGTAGAACACAAAGCCTTATGTTCATGTCCATCGGGATACGATTTAGTCAACAATGTTTGCGAAGATCTAAATGAATGCTTACAAAATCCATGCCCATTAAATGCAAATTGCGTAAACATTCCTGGTTCTTATTCATGTAGCTGCGTCAATGGAACTATTTTCGATGCAAATAGCGGCAACTGTAGATTGCCCGGAGATTGCTTTTCGGATAACGACTGTTCAGATAAAACTAAATGTTACAATAGTCACTGCATAGACCCTTGCGATAAACTTTCTCCATGTGGTGAAAACGCAGATTGTATAGTTTCAAAACATAAACCAATATGTGAATGTTTGTCTGGTAGTCAAGGAGATCCTTACAAAAAATGCACTAAGCTTGAATGTATTAAGGACACTGATTGCACTCCAGAAGAAGCTTGTGTTAATTACAAATGCAAGAATTCGTGCAGTATTCCTCGAGCATGCGGTAGAAATGCCGAGTGCTTGTCAAGAAATCACATCGGGCATTGCTCTTGTGCACCTGGATTCACTGGAGATCCGGTTCTGGGATGCGTGCCCATACAATACTGCACAGACGACAGCAGATGCTCATCTGGGACCAAGTGTATCGACAACTTATGCGTTGGTAAGTGGCAGCTATTATATCTTGAATATATACTATACTATCAATAAAGTTGTAAGAGTGAAAAGAAACTGCTTTTAAAATAAATTACATTTAATAATATACAATTTTGTTGCAGGGCTTTGCAAAAATGCAAGAGATTGTTTAAATGACCAAGCTTGTATACAAGGAACATGTCGCCTTACTTGTAATTCTAACACGACATGCCCAGATTTTCAATTTTGTTTAAATAGAATTTGTACAAAAGAAGTTCAATGCACGTCTAACGAGGACTGTGCTAATGACGAACTATGTTCAATAGGCCGAAAAGGAATACCCCAATGCATCGATGTATGTGAAAGACATCCTTGTGGACGACAAGCTGTGTGCACAGGGAAAACCCACCAACCTGTATGTTCATGTAAAGAGGGTTATTTCGGCGACCCTTTGCAAGCTTGCATGCGTAAAGAATGTGATGTAGACAAAGACTGCTCTGATGATAAAATTTGTGATAGCAACATGTGCAAGATAGCTTGTTTGGTGAAAAATAACTGTGGAGATAATACAATTTGTTCATCTGAAAAGCACGATCACGTGTGTTATTGTCAGCCAGGATATACTGGTGATCCATTAAAAGGTTGTACTGAAATAGACTATTGTGCATCGAAGCCCTGTGGAAGCGGCGCAGAATGTAAAAACTCAAGAAATCGTGCACAATGCGCTTGCCCTGCGGGCACAGTCGGCAATCCTTACGAAGAAGGGTGCCCTAAAGCGGAAGAATGCAGATTTAATAGAGATTGCCCAGCTGTGGCTCGGTGCACAGTTGTTGATGGAATTCGAAAATGCACAGGTAAATGTCATATTACTATACTCTGTTGTTCAATAATATTGATTGTGTTATCCAATTTTGTTATTGGTAATTATTGTACTTTTTTTTTTTGCAGACGCCTGTGAAACAGTAAAATGCGGCGCAAATGCTGAATGTCTAGCTGCCAGGCATGTTGGTCAATGTAAATGTAAAGCTGGATATATAGGAAATGCTGTTGGTGACAAAGGCTGTCGCCTACGCGAAATAACTTGCTCAGCAAGAACAGATTGTCCTAGTGACCACTACTGTCACAAAGGACTTTGCAAAGGTACAGTACAGAAAACGTCCGAAAGAAATATTTGCTAAAAATTCTTAAAACAATATTTCAATACTAACAAAACTTCATTTCCAGGCCTGTGTCTTGTGGACGAAGAATGTGAATCTAATGAAAAATGTAGTAGTGGGCAATGTATCAATCCTTGTCAGTTAGAGAAAGCTTGCGGTTTGAATGCAATATGCCGAACTGAAAATCATGTTACGCAATGCAGTTGCCCATACAGTTTTACAGGCAATCAAGACGTGGAATGTGTAAGAAGTAAGTTCTTGTGTTTTTAAAATATGAAAAGGATCTTTATTTTTAGGAGGGTTTAACAAAATAAATGTTATTTTAGTACCAAGGCTTTGTGGTGGAGCAGGAGAATGTGAAAACGGTTATTCTTGTCACGATTCAATGTGTGTGCCGCACTGCAAGGCAGACGAGGAGTGCGCTCTAAATGAAAGATGCTCGAAAGGCGCTTGTTTATGTAAGTATCTATCGAACGGACATTATTAACATTTTTGATACTTTTTTCTCACTAAAGTTCTATAACTTTGTCGTTTATTATATTTGCAGTAACATGCAGAGTCGACAATGATTGTTTCCTAGGACACATATGCCTATCAAATAGCTGTCAATACGGATGTAGGCATGACGAAGATTGCGGACCAGATGAATTATGCAAAAATAATGTATGCCAAAATCCATGCTCAAACGATGTAAACCCTTGTGGACCGAATGCTTTATGTTCAGTTTCCGAAAGGAAAGCTTTGTGCTCTTGTGCAGAAGGTTTAATACCAAATCCGACACCCAATATCGGTTGTGTGAGAACACCTTCGCTATCATGCCGTATGCATACAGACTGTGTGTCAGGCTGGAGGTGTGAAGATGATCATTGTAGACCTGCTTGCACTATTGATGGAACAGAATGCTTACAAGGAGAGAGATGTGATTCAGGAGTGTGTCGATATGCTTGTACAGCAGACGAGCAATGTTCAAACGATGAAGTTTGCGACGGTCGTATATGTGTGACGGGATGTAGATCTAATTCTCATTGCTCAGATGATTTGGCCTGCATGGCGGGACAGTGTAAAGATCCATGTACTGAACCGGCTACTTGCGGCGCTAACGCGTTGTGTCTTACCAAAAACCATCAACCCGTGTGTACATGTCCGCCATCTTTAGTTGGTGATCCAAAAGTGGTATGCAGAAGAACGCCGGCCGCTTGCGATTTGAACAAAAACTGCCCTGATGGTTTTAGTTGCTATGGGGATGCTTGCCATCCCTCTTGCAGAAGGTAATTTGTGTTATAATTACCTATATGATTTTGAAAACATTAGACTGTTTACATCATTTTTCTAAATTATTTCATGCCTATATATCTTACGGGGATATTAAAAATTTAGTAACGAACAATTACTACTTTCAGCGATACGGTTTGCTTATCGAACGAAAAATGCATACGAGGTATTTGTCGCGTTGTATGCAACAGTGATGACGCCTGCTCGGATGGACATATTTGTGAAAACAGGATCTGTAAACAGGGATGTAGAGATGACAATGCTTGTGGAGAATTCCAAGCTTGTTTGAACGGACAATGCAAAGGCAAGTCTAAACTATTAATAGGATATAACTAAATAATAACATTTGTTTAGTATTTACATTATTAATTGTTATCTCCTTTTAAATTGCATACTGTTTTTTGCAGATCCTTGTAAGGACAGCAGTATATGTGGCATTTGTTCGGAATGTAAAGTACTTAACCATCGCGCACAATGCAGTTGCTCTAGCAATTACAGCGGTAACCCGCTTGTGGAATGCAAAAGGAAAAGGTTGCAATGTGATGGTTTTTGCCCGTGCGATGACAGTGGCTACTGTATTTCTCTTTGCGACGATAACTCGGATTGCTCCTGCGGAGAAAAGTGTTTAAATGGAGGCTGTAGATCCTCATGTTCAGCGCGTAATAAATGTCCTGAGCGTCAAATATGTGTCCAAGGACTATGTATGCCAGGGTGCAACAACGACCGGGACTGTGGTGACGACATGCTGTGTGCCAACAAACTCTGCCTGAAAGCTTGCCAGGAAAAATCCTGTGGCAAAAATGCTTTGTGCTCAGCAACTAGACATAGAGCAGTATGCAGTTGTCCCAGTGGCTTTTCTGGTGATCCACTCAAAGAGTGTAAATCTTACGAATGTTTGCAAAATGAAGATTGTGGCACTGATGAGGAATGTACCGAAGAAGGAAAATGCAAAAATGTGTGCTTGGGAACATGTGGACTCAATGCCGTTTGTCGTGCGGTAAATCGAAGCCCCCAGTGTTCATGTCCACCGAAACATTTGGGCAACCCGAAGGTAGAATGCACTAAACAAGCAGTAGGCAGTTGTTTGCGGAATCCGTGTGGCATAAACGCTCGGTGTCGAGATTTGGAGGACGGAAGTTATGAGTGTACATGTCCACCAAACTGCGCTGGAAATCCCCAAAGACAATGTTTCTGTGGAACTATGGAGCCCTGTGCTTATAAGACCTGTGGTACTAATGCACAGTGCCGTATCGGTCAGAATAGCCAACCGCAATGCTACTGCCCACGTAACTATCCTAACGGCGATCCAAATATAGAGTGTAAGTAACTGTTTTAAGCTTAGGTTTTAAGTGACTACACTTCATTAGGTATTCTAACAATGACAGCAATCTATACTGTTTTAAATGTGTATGTTATTTTTATGTACCAATACCTACTTTTAGGTGCTCTCGAACGTAGCGTAGTGGACTGTCGAACTACGGGATGTGGAATAAACGGAGAATGTTTGAGAGAAGGTGCAGAATTTGTTTGTCGATGCATTCCAGGAACGGAAGGACAAGCCGATATCGAGTGTCACACCAGTGAGTACCAACATATTTTCATAATTCTCGTATTTTTAAACACTTGTAAAAATGCACGGTAAGAATTTATCTCACAGATACCATTCAGACAATTTTAGTACCTATTTGTAAAAAATAAGATACGAGTGTAAACTTGTATATTCATTATTTAATATCAATTTACTCCCACATATTCATGTACATACAAAAAGTTTAAAATGGGAATCTATTTATTGGCTCTAGAAAACAGAAGTAAAAGGAAGTAAATTTATGATCATTATTATAGCAGATTAAATTATCATAATTTTGTGTTTAAATCAGCTACTTCCTTGAACATTCTGATTGTAAAATAAAATAAATTAATTAGGTTCAGTAGGATGTTGTTAAATAAAATGTACAAATATGTTACCATGAGATAAAAATATATGAATGCATATTTGTACTTATATTTTTAATATAGTGGAAGCATTCTCACCGTTCGTGCTTGAATTTTCAAACAGTCAGTAACATTTTGTCCGGCTTCATGTACATATCGCTTGTATTATATTCCGTTATATACATAATATCTTTGATCATAAACTATCAGTTTCAAAAAGCATGCACTGTCTCGTGAGAAAGTTTCCTCTTCGCGGCTGAAGGTACCGCTCTTTCGACTCTGCTTTCTTCTTTCACATCTTCCTAGGTATCGAATGCACGAGCGACAAGGACTGTCCTGTAGACAAAGCGTGTTTGAGCTTACATTGCGTGGATCCTTGCACGGTGCGAGGCGTGTGCGGCGAGGATGCTCTCTGCGTGCCGCTGATGCACCGCGCGCAATGCTCGTGCCCGCAGTGCTACGTGGGCCAGCCGCGCGTCTCTTGCCGCCTCGACCCCACTTGCAAATCCACTGCCGATATCAACGTTACCTTCACATGCTCCGAGACAAAACCATGTCCCTCTAAATTGGCTTGCGATCATAGTACGAATGAATGCAGAAACCCTTGCATAAACTTCCAAAATTGCCATCGAAATCAAAAATGTGAAGTCAGAAACCACAAACCAGTATGCGTGTGTCGCAATGGATTCGCTTTGAATGAAAAAGGAGAATTGACATGTGCGCCAGAGTACGCGGAATGTACAAGAGATGAGCAGTGTCCATCGAATGCGGCCTGCCGAAACTCGAAGTGTGTGAATCCGTGCTTGGCATCAAAAGTACAAATGTGTCCAAAAGGAAAACAATGTGAAGTAGTGGAGCACCGGGCCACTTGTTTATGTGTTGAGGATTGCAACCCAACGGTATCAATTTGCTTGAGAGACAACGGGTGTCCCCATAACTTAGCGTGCCGAGATTTTCAATGTAAAGACCCGTGCAAAGGGGCATGCGGTGGTGCTCCATGTTCAGTAGAAGATCATCATCCAGTTTGCAAGTTTTGCCCAAGTGGATTCACACACGATCAGAAACATGGCTGTATTAAAGGTAATCCACAAAGACAATCCAAGAAAAAAATCAACATTAGATACCCTTTTGTATATTTTAGCGACTTATAAATCTTATTAATATTTTTTTCTTCATATTCCAGGAAGTGTTGATAGTTTCTTTCTCTATGACTTTTGCGGCTTTATCACTGTCTTTTCTATTATCTTGCAGCATGTTTTACCTATATTGTATCTTTCTCCACAGTTTGAACGCCTTCTGTATCAGGTAGTCTTTCAGCATGTTATCATGTTATTTGTGTACATACATACTTTTTATACAATTCATTATAACTATCACTTGGGCATTGGTGGTGGGGCGCTTTATTTACTTTTAACGCTTTTAAAGCTACAATACTGCCATGCACTGCACATGCAACAAAACTGCCACGAGACAGAGTTTAAGTTGCCTTATTGTAAACTTACAATTACTTACTTGTGTGTGATATTACTTCACTAGAGTGGTATGTGTAGAGTGTACACTAGGCTCTACTTGACTAGTAGGCTCTAGAAATGCTACTTTGTATTTTATTGATGATATACTTCTACAGCACGAAAAAAAACATTTGACCGTTTATGCTTTTAGTTTCCTAGCACTTTATACGGAAAATGGATCTCTATATTTTTATAAATATTATTTTTATCAGTGAATGAACTTAAACACTTTCTAAAGCTTTGATTTTCGTTACTTATTTTAAAAAAAATCTTTGTTAAAAGTAAATTCATAATTTCAAAAATGTGGTGTACCTGAATACCCAGATTAACATGTATGTTGCATCTGTAGCACTAGAATGCGGTGCTCACGAGCACTGTGCGCCGGGGCTGGCGTGCATGGAGGGGCGGTGCGGCGACCCGTGCGCGCGCGGCGGCCCCTGCACCCCTGGACAACACTGCGCGGTGGTCGACCACCAACCAGTCTGCTCTAAGGGTACGTGATATTATGAATTTACTTACTGGTTTCTCTGCAACTCAGCAATCCGTGAGAGTCCCGTTTGTTGCCAACCGATAACGCCTTTCTGATCTGAAACAACAAAACCAACTTTATTAGTTTTAAATAATACGCATATTATCTGCATGCATACATGTTTAAAAAATTAAACTTTATATTTTTAGGTCGAGACAATCGAAATGTAAACTTTTTTTTTTTGTTTAAACAGTTTGCCAATGTCAAACATCATCGGATTGCGCAAGATATCCAAACACGTACTGCGATGGATGTGCTTGTGTTAGAGGTAAGTGATCTTAATTAATAACGGGAAAACCTTCTTTATCTTTAGCGGAGGGTATGGACAAACGTTTATACATTGTGTAGATTCAAGAGCAGAAAACGCATCTACATACTTAAAACATGTACTTATTTTCAATTTAGGAAATCAGCCTGCAACTACGAACTGCCCCCACTGTCGACCCGGAGTCCCCTGCGATCCATTTTCAGGGGCTTGTATGGAAAGTAAGTACTCCTACAATATATTTATTAGCATTTACACTTATGCCAAAACTAAGATGCTAATAAATAATAGTTTAACTTTGCTAATTTATTATGTTGCCTTTTGTGTTTTAGCTAACTATTTATCATATTTTGATGAAACACATACAGGACATCGATCAACTTATTATTTTATATCATACATGCCATATTCATATAGCGGACGTATCGCGGACTCCTACTTTAATGCTAGCAAGTCTGCGGCTCCTCTATCATGTGAATAGCAAAACTAACTCCAGATGAACTGGTTATTGCTATGTATACTATATTGTACCATTTGTCCGACAAAACGCCACAAAGAACTGGCATCGTTACCTCGGCAGACCCGGACGGAAGTACACGGTTATTTTATAGTTGTTTTCAAATACTCGGGTGTAGACCTAGCTTCACAATGTTTATCTTCTACCAACTTTACCTTGTATGCATACAAAACAAGTTGAGTTTGCCATAATTTCGATGTAGGCTTAATGACCGTGTTTTGATACTTTTAAATATCTTAAAGAACAGCAGTTTGAATGTTCTTTTTCAAATTATAGGTATAAGTACAGAATAAATATGTATTAATATTTCAATATTAATATCTGTTTTTTCTGTAACTATAATATACAATACCTACACGGACTTTAAGCCTAATTCGCATTATTTCTTCATAAACAACTATACCTTATTTCATTTTTCTTCTTACTATACATATACTACATCTATCTTATTTATTGGACTATGGGCACTTTTAGATAGAATGCATGTTCATAAGAGATTTTCCTATCTATGAATGAGCATGGACACCTCGATTACATTGTAATATATGTATCAGAATATATTGTTAAATCATAGAAATATATTTTTCTTGAAAATGAATTTCCTTACCGTATCATGAAATTGTAAACTTTACTAACGGTTTTTTTATTATATTCCTATTAACAGATGACCAATCCAAAAATGTCCTATTAACTGAAAAAGACTCCAATAACATCACCACAAGTACCACGTTGAGCAGCGAAAGTGAAGTCACTACTGACATGATTGTAACTACAGACCACCTCTATACTAACAGCCACGAGTTCACAGACATTAACCAATATACGACTACTGAGACTACTATTAATTACCAGGAAAGCGAAACGAGCGTAACGTCTACAATTCTAACTATGCACACTACAACACAACGACCAGATACAGGCATTATTGAATCTAGAACTGAAGTTGAACCCAGTCTTGAAGAAATATCAACTTTTACACAGATAATGTCTTTTAATAAAGACGCTACGACAAAAATAAATCAATTTGAAGATGAAACAACCACCGGGATCCAGGATTTGTTACAATCTAACTATACCACACAAACATCATTAAATGATTTATCTACAGATAAATTATCTGGCAGTAGTATAATTACACAGAGTATTATCGAATATACAACAGAACCATCTACAAAGGTTACAATGAAAATCAATCCTGAGGAAAATCATGAGACTTTGCTGTTTGAAACAACAACGACTACGAGTACGGCACAGGAATTTAGTACTGAGAGTTTTGCCACAATTACGGCACAAGATGATAGCGATGTTCATTCGACATTAGAATCAGATGAACTCGTACAAAGTAGTAGTACAATTCATATGGAAACTACTGTCAAACCGTATATAAAGCGAAATGAAACTACCAGCTCATCAACACCATCTACAGAAAACAAAAACACAAAGAATCCAGAAAATCAAAGGCAACTTAATAATTATACAGATACGAATTTAATACACTCACCAATAACTAAAAACATAAACAAGACGGAAGATATAACTAAATATGGATCACTAAATGATACAGCCATAGAAAAAAACAGACTTCCTTCTGCAACCACTGAAGATAGTTCTAAAAGCAATGAGGTGGATAAAGAAACCACGACAGTTGTAGATATCACTACTTCAGAAATGGCTGGCATTGGAACCTCTATTTCTAATATTGAACAATCAACGTCAACTATAACTACAAGTTCAGTATTTGATAAATCGATAGAGTACGCTATGTTACCGACGGAAACGTATAAACGCATTTTAACAAGTACGCCTCTCACAGCCCTCGTGGATGATGAGAGCACGGGTGTCCCAGTTACTGATAAAAGTGAAATATCTACAGAACCAGCAAGTACCACTGTTAGGTCAACTAGCTTTTTTACCACGGTTAAGATATTGCTAACTGATGTTGAAAGTACACCACCATCTTTTGAAAATGAAATTACAGCTACTGTAGGGAACACTAACAATCCAACTGATTATGACATTACACTGCCTTCAGAATCTACAAATAAAATGAGCACAGAAAATATTATCAAAACTACAGTCGGCCAAAATAATGATGTTACGACAGATTATTCAGGCACTGATTATTCTGTGACAACTGAAAATAATGAGATAAATCTAATAACCGAAAGTAGAGTTCAAAATGAGTCTGAAACTACTAACACAAAAATCACGACTGAAATAAACCTGAATTCGGAAATGCAAACCGAAAAAACTAAACAAAGCAGTGATACACTTGTCGATGAGTTATCGACTGAATCAATAACGCCAAATATTTTGAAAGAATTATTTACGACTACGGCGCCGGTTTCAACCCAAACTACAGAGACATTATTGACAACATCGGATAAGGATATTACCAGTGTAGATATATCGACAAAAACAACTGAATCAATTTCATCTCCGACTACTGAATATGTGAATTGGGAAAGTATGACAAAACCCTACCAAACAGAACAAGATTCTACAGTATCAGACGGACTTATTGATCAATTTACGTTGCAAACTGAATATCCAAAAGAAACTATAATAAAAGAAATAGCTTCCACTGAGGGGAAGACCATAAAAATAAGTAAAACTAAAACCACAACTGAGTATTATGATTTTGTAACAGAATCTGGTCTAGATAAATTTACAGATCAGTATACAAAATTACAAACTGATTTGGATATGACCAGTCAAAGGAATGAAGTAGTTACTGTTCCAAATGCAGTAGAAGATGCAGAAAAAAAGTCCACTGTAGGTCTTACTGTTTCGTATGTAACTTCTAGCGATATATTCACAATGCAGACTGAAAAACCCACAGGTAATACACAAGAAACTACAAAAATGTATAATAGGCAAATAAGTACCACAGAAAATTATGTAGCCACAACTTCCGAGACACAAAGTCACATGGAAATAACAAACTCACCACATATCGAAGTAGGCTTTAAAAATGCGGATACGAAAAATATTACTGCTGAATCAACAACAGTTACAACTGTCTTACCTGATAAAATAACCGAAGAATCAATATCACAATCTGTAACACTTTCATCCAATGATAAAACATCTCCTGCAACATCAACAATTACTTCTGAAAGAATAGCAGAAACGACCACACTAAATGAAGAAATAATAACATCGAGGAGTAAATTATCAGATATATCTACAGTAACTGAGACACCATTTGAAAACATAACACGACAAACTGTAATTTTTGCAGAATCAACTAGTACATTAGCAGGTTCACAATCAAACGAGAGCAAATTAAATACACATTTCACAGATTTTACCGTTACTACTGAAATTGTAACGGCTGAGACAATATCTTCAGTAACGGATAGTACTATCACTACTACAGATTCTGCTAAGAGTCAAACAAAACAGACAGCCGAAAATGAGAATAACATGACTATGAGCTATAATATGGTAACAGAAATAGACGAAAATATAGCGACAGGCCAATCTCACGTCACTAAGGCAGAGTCTGATATGACGACAGAAAAAAATACGATCTATAAAACTTATGAAGTAACTCCTGAGACGAAATATTTCCTATCAACTATAACAGACAGTCCTGACCAGGGTGAAACGGTATCTAAAACCGAAACAAATAAAATATCAACTGTATTCATGGATGCTTCTACCACTGATTTAAAAACAACTGTATCACCATTATCGTCGGATGTTGATGATAACATTAGCACACTTAGTACTTCAAAATCGGATATGTCCGGACAAACTGTTGATGAAAAAACGTTACTGACCACTGAAATGCAGTACACCGTAACTGACTCAGTAACCGGCCAGAGCGAAATTTCATCCCATTATGTCACGGAACCTACAGCAAGAGAGCCTTTAGATATTACTGTAGTAACTGAAGGTGTAGTTTACATACCATATAATACACCTGAAACCACAACAAGTAAGGAAATACAATCTAATGATTTGGACAGTGATATTTCTACTAAACCAACGGATACAAGTGACAAGTCATTGAATACAGACCGTCCTTCTACTGACAGCAATCTCACAGAGACAAATGGATTAGAACACACTACAGATACAATACTAATTAGTTCTACTAGCTATGAAGCCAGCTCGACTGGTTTGATTAGTGAACATACTGTCGATAGTATGACAACTAGTCATTACACATCAACTTTAAGATATAACCAAGATATTGAAATAACAACAAATCCAGCAATGGAAATAACAACACCTCAACTGTCCTTGAAAACTACGAGTACTAAAACTGACGACTCATTTTTCACCATTTCAACAAAGGACACAATGGAAACAACTACTGCAACAACTGTCAATGAATCATTAACAATAACAATGGATATGAATATGACAGAAAAACTAGAAAAGCCTACAATTGCTCCTAATTCAAGTACATCTACCGATAATACTGCAACAACGTCCAATGAATCATTAACAATATCAATGGATACGAATATTACAGAAAAACCAGAAAAGCCAACAATTTCTCCTAATTTAAGTACATCTACCGATAATTTATCTTCTCGTAGAAAAGATGTTGATATAACAGCATGGCCAGATTCGACTCTAACAACAGACATGACGTCGACTGAAACCTATACAATTACTACGACACATGTAACTAAAACTGACTGTGAGGTGAATTCACATTGCCCGCCGGATAAAACGTGCATGAAAGGAGTCTGCCAAAACCCATGTGAGGTGATGCAGAATCCATGTTTAAAGAACACTCCGTGTAAAGTGGTCGACCACGTCGCCGTGTGCGTATGTGACAATATGGATGAGGAATCCTGCGTAAGAGGTATGCATCTGAGTATTTTCTTCGCATACCTAAAATATTGAAGTAAAAATAGTGAACTTATTTTGAAAATAAATAAATAAAGTATTTCACGTTTCCAGTTCAGTTGTGTTTTATCGGACAAATGATTGTGTACATAAATTCTTAGTCAAAGATAGTAATAGTTGTAAATAATTTATAAATACATTTTTAACATTCCTTAAAATATAACATACTAACTATATTGTAACATGTAACATACTAGAATCACCTGGGACAGCTAAGGCACCAGAGCCTTGTCACTCTGATCGAGATTGTATAGAAACGGAGGCCTGCTTTATGGGTCTATGCCAAAATCCTTGCGAGTTTGACAATGTGTGTGGTATCGGAGCCAAGTGCCACCCAATAAAACAAAGGCCTATGTGTTCGTGCCCCGCCGGGCACGATGGAGACCCCGCTGTTAAATGTTCACCTAAAATAAGTAAGCAATCTCACTAATTCACTTACTGGCTTTGGGACACGCAATATGATGCGCTGCAGTGTAGATTTATGTATATTTTGATATTTTGTTTATTTATAAGCGTTATTAAACAATTTCATTCAAAATGAGCATCATATTGTCTGTCAAAATTGTATAATACGATAATATTCCAAATTACCTAATTATTAAATTGTTACTAAAGATAAAGAGGATTAAATATAACGGTTTTGGTTGATGGTCTAATTTAAAAACTATTATAATAAAGTTCTTGAAACAATAAGGTAAAACTTTGAAACATCTACGTAAATAGTAACATCAGTTTAAATCCTTGTCTAGTGGACTTGGCATTTTTCTCTTCTCACTTTCAATTGCACGTTTGTTAACTTGTATATTGTATAATACATTAAGTCTTTCGTTTTACTCAGCTGGTTGCACTCGAAACGAAGATTGTCAGTTGATTGAGGCTTGTATAAATAATGCATGTCAGCCTCCATGTGCTATACACAACCCATGCGCACCAAATGCGGTTTGTATAAACACGAACCATGGCTCTGACTGCAGTTGTGAAAATGGATATCAAGGAAATGGATACGTTGGATGTACACCAGGTAAGAAAATTACTTAAAATTATTTTGTAAATCATAACGGCATTTCGTTTGACCATTGTTTTCTGCTTTTAGTAACTACTTCGGATTCTGTGTGCCAATACAACGAGGACTGTCCTCCAGAATTATTATGTGATAGAATGAACAGGGTATGCATCAATCCTTGCGCTGGCAACGAATGTGGAGAGAATGCGGAATGTATACCAGTGAACCATCGCATGGAATGTAAATGTTATCCTGGTTTTATTGGCAACGCGTACCTCGGCTGTTACCAAAGTAAGTTGCTCAACTTTCAAACATTTAATTAAATAATGGGAAAAAAATCTATTACCAAAATACAATTCCTATATTATTTTGTTTAGGTCAAGGATGCAGATCTGATAACGAATGCGCTAATACGGAAGCGTGCATCAATGGAAAATGTGGATCACCTTGTCGCTGTGGCGTCAATGCTATTTGCGATGTCCTGAATCATCGAGCATCTTGCAAGTGTCTTCAGGGCTACACCGGCAACCCTCTACTTGGCTGCGACCCTCCATCAAACCCTTGCATACCGAACCCTTGTGGAACAAATGCCTTGTGTGAGAACGATAACGGCAGTCCAATTTGTTTCTGTCCGAAAGGGCTTACAGGAAATCCATTCGTCAATTGCAGTAAGTGCTCTACTTCATAATCAAAATAATATAATAATTTTGTTCTAGTACTTTTCTTAGTCGTGTCCGTTTTATGCAATTTTCTTCCTATTTTTCAGTTCCTGAGGGTAACGAGTGTGAACCGAATCCTTGTGGTCCATATTCAGGATGCCGATTAATAGATAACAAACCAGCATGTTTCTGTTTGCCAAACTATGAAGGAAATCCACCTAGACAACCATGTAGATTGCCTAATAATCCATGTAACCCATCCCCTTGCGGACCCAATACACAATGCATTGTATTGTCAAATGGATTTTCAAAATGCACTTGTCTAGATGGTTACATAGAAAGTCCGAACACAATCAGAGGTTGTGTAAAAGCAAGAAATCCTTGCGAGCCCAACAATTGCGGAATAGGAGCACGTTGTGATCCAAACAGAACTCCTTCTTGTTACTGCCCTGAAAACACAATAGGCAATCCTTATAAATCTTGCAACCATGCACCATACTTACCACCTGATGTGCTGTGTAAGCCAGGCCCTTGCGGTCCATATGCTGAATGTTACGTTAGCAGCGGTTCAGAAATGTGCTTCTGTAAAGTCGGTTACGTTGGTGATCCGCGTGTTGGCTGTCAACCAGAGAGAAGTCCCTGCATTCCAAACCCATGCGGGCCACAAGCAATATGTCAAAGTAACTATAATGGACAAGCTACATGTTTATGCCCGGAAGGTACAACAGGCGTTCCATATGGTTTGGACGGCTGTCACTCACGAGAATGCGAAGTGGACGACGAATGTGCATCAAATAAAGCTTGCATTGGTTACACTTGCCGAGACCCTTGCCCTGGAGCTTGCGGTTTGCATACCAGATGTCACGTGGAATCTCATCACCCAGTTTGTGTTTGTGAAGAAGGACTAGTAGGAAATCCTCTACTTTGTTGCTTTATACCTGAAGATTCGAAAGTTATAAAACCATGCAGTAAAGTTCATTGCGGTATAAATGCTATTTGTCAAGATGTAGGAAACAAGGCCCTGTGCTCTTGCCCTCCTAATTTCTTTGGCGATCCGACAGTTGAGTGTAAACCAGAATGTATGATGAATTCTGATTGTCCTTCAGACGAAGCTTGTATAAACCAAAAATGTGTGGACCCTTGTTCCTTTAGCAACGTATGTGGTATCAATGCAGAATGTGTATGTTCCGACCATGCAGTATCATGCTTATGTCGTGATGGATACATGGGAGATCCGTTGATCCAATGTATTTACAAACGTAAGTAATAAAAACATATAAAATTTCTTTACTTGTTATACGTAGGTACCTAAGTATGTATAAACAGATACTATTATATATTCTGTGAAACAGATTGATTTAACATTTAATTTTTTTTTCAGCAATAATAGTGATACCAGATAATACAACTATACAACCATGCGCACCTAATCCTTGTGATCCAAATGCACCTTGTGACACATACGGTAACCAGTTTGCCATTTGCGATCCCTGTGCCGCACCAAATGCTGCTAATAATCCAGCGTGCAGACCCGAATGCTTGTTAAGCTCAGACTGCGCATTCGACAGAGCTTGTATTACAAACAGATGCGTGGACCCATGTCCTGGATCTTGCGGAGTTAATGCAGAATGTTCAGTTTATCACCATGATCCTGTTTGTAGCTGTATAAACGGATTCGAAGGAAATCCTTACGAACATTGTAAACCCACAACAAAACGTAAGTATAAAAAGTAATACGTCAAATTCAAATACTTTACAAATTACTTTATTTAAATAATATTGATCATTTGGTTGTGGATATTTACAAATTTCTATTTTTTTACAGCTGTTGTTCACGAAACTTGCGACAATGTGCAATGTGGAGCAAATGCAGTATGCCGAGATTTAAATGGTGCTCTTACCTGCCAGTGTCTACCTGATTTCTATGGAAATCCTTTCATTGCCTGCCGGCCAGAGTGTGTCGTCAATAGCGATTGCTCTCCAAATTTAGCTTGTTTAAACAACAAATGCGAAAGCCCCTGCAAAGATGTATGTGGTCTTGGTGCTCAATGTGAAACGGCAAATCATCATGCCATTTGCTTCTGCCCGGCTGGTCAAACAGGTGACCCATATGTGAGATGTCAACCAACTCCTACCACGCCACCAAGTTTATCAGTCTGTGATCCGTCGCCCTGTGGACCTTACAGCCGCTGTCTAGTATCGCCATCCGGTTTTGCGGTATGCTCATGCTTGCCGGGTTATAAAGGAGTAGCACCGATGTGTCAACCAGAATGTGTTAGTAATTCAGACTGCCTTCAAACAGAAACTTGTGTAAACCAGAAGTGTGCCAGCCCATGTCAGGGTAGTTGCGGAATTGGTGCGAACTGCATTGTTGTAAATCACAATCCTATCTGCAGTTGTCCACCAGGAAAATCTGGAGATCCATTTATAGCATGCGCAGAAGTACTAGAGCCAAGACCAATGGTCAAAAACCCTTGCTCGCCTTCACCATGTGGACCGAATTCAGTATGCGAAATCAAATCAAACCATCCAGTTTGTTCATGCCAGCCTAACTATTCTGGTTCGCCACCCTACTGCCGACCGGAGTGCGTTATTAGTCAGGAGTGTCCCTCAAATCGTGCTTGCATTAACGAGAAATGTGTAGATCCCTGCATTGAAGCTTGTGGGAACAATGCGAAGTGCGATGTAGTAAGCCATACGCCGTTATGCAGTTGCCTAGAAGGACATAGAGGGGATGCTTTTATTGGATGCGTAGCTATACCTAGAGACGAAACAAATACCAACTCACCATGTTACCCATCCCCTTGTGGAGACAATACCATATGCACAGTAGTTAACAATGTAGCTCGTTGCTCTTGTATTCCTCCCAATATCGGCAACCCTTATGCAGGTGGTTGTAGACCAGAATGCAGTATCAACTCGGACTGCCCCAACCACTTGGCTTGTTTATCTAATCACTGCAGAGATCCATGCCGAGACTTATGTGGCGTGAATGCTGAATGTACAGTGACAAATCACGTTCCAGTTTGTACTTGCTTTAGAGGCTACGAAGGAGATCCATTTTCATCTTGCCGACCTGTATATGGCCCACGTAAGTTGAAGGATAATATTTCTTGTGTAATAAGTGTAATAACACTTAAACCTAATACTCGAGTGATCACGTCTATTCAATTATTATTTTTACAGCAACAGTATCGAATCCATGTGAGCCATCTCCTTGTGGACCAAACAGCGAGTGCCACGTGGTGAGCGATCGCGCAGCGTGCTCTTGCAGAGCTGGATTTATCGGCGCGCCTCCTGCATGTCGTCCCGAGTGTGCCGTGAATTCCGACTGTCCGACCAACCGTGCCTGTATTAATCTAAAGTGCAGAGATCCTTGTATTAACAGCTGCGGGTTGTATGCACGGTGCCATGTCATTGGACACAATCCAATTTGTACATGTCCAGAAAATCTACCCGACGGCGATCCGTTCATCAGATGTGTTCCAAAGAGTAAGTTCAACTTTTTGTAAGAGTAAACATTGTTTCTAAACATGTATTTAGACACATGTATATAAATGAACGACATTATATTATTTTACAATGATTCTAGAGTCTTCACGTCTACACTACTATAGAAAAAATTAGATACATCGCCGAAAACAAAAAACGAAAAAAAAAAACGATTTAATTAATAAATTAATATTTTTGCCTTCTTAGGTGTCGTACATCCTGCGCCTGATACGTGCCTGCCATCACCATGCGGACCTCATTCAGTGTGCCGTTCAGAAAATGGACGTGCCGTGTGTGCTTGCGAACCAGGCACGCTGGGTGCACCACCAACATGCCGACCACAGTGCGTCATCAACCAAGACTGCCCGCTCGCGCTAGCCTGTCTCGCTGGCACCTGTGTCAACCCTTGCGCCGGATCTTGCGGATTTAATGCGCGCTGTTTAGTACAAAATCATCAGCCGATTTGCTCGTGCGAAGAAGGCTACACTGGAGATCCGTTCGCGGGATGTAATCGAGATGAATATGAAGGTAAGTGTAGAGAACTTAAGTTGCATGTAAATATCACATACTTCTGCATGTTGATTTAGATTTTACAATTTAAGCATGTTTCTTTCCATCAACCAATTTCAGCTCCAAAAGAAGTACCTCAACCTTGTAGTCCATCGCCTTGCGGACCAAATGCAATATGCCGGGAGAAAAATGGTGCTGGTTCATGTACTTGTATAGATGAATTCTATGGTGACCCTTACCTAGGCTGCCGACCAGAATGTGTTATGAATACTGATTGTCCGAATGACCGCTCCTGTTTCAACAATAAATGTGTTGACCCCTGTCCTGGTACATGTGGCCAGAATGCGGAATGTAGAGTTTCAAATCACGCACCATCATGTTACTGCTTGTCTGGATATAGTGGAAACCCTCTGCATGCTTGCACTCCTATTATGAGTAAGATCTTCTTTCTTTACTTTTCTTTTTATTTTATTATCTATGTTTCAAATCTTACATCTTTCTTTTCTTTTCCTTATATTTATTTTAGAATTACCGGAACCTGTGGATCCATGTCATCCTACGCCATGTGGACCTTATAGTAAATGTCGTACTTTTAACGGGCATGCCGTTTGTACATGCCTCGATAGGTGTGTCGGATCTCCACCGAATTGCCGACCTGAGTGTATTGTTAGTTCCGACTGTCGACCTGATCTTGCGTGTATTAATCAAAAGTGTAAAGACCCTTGTCCGGGAATGTGCGGTATAAATGCCCAATGTCAAGTTGTAAATCACAATCCGATATGCAGTTGCTTAAACGGATACAGCGGCGATCCATTCGTAAGGTGTCTTATAGAAGAAAGTAAGTTTTCCGTCTTAGTACCTACTTTGATTATTTCAATGTATAACGAAGACCAAACCTCTATTCACATAATGTATTTTGGCTCACAGGACCAATGATTCCGATCAATGTTTGCGTACCAAGCCCATGCGGTCCCAACTCACAATGCAAAGAAGTTAACGGTGTACCAGTCTGCTCGTGTTTAGACAATTACGTTGGTAGACCTCCAAACTGCAGACCGGAATGTGTGATAGATGTCGAGTGTCCTGGAAATCTAGCCTGTATATCTGAGAAATGTAGAGACCCATGTCCTGGTTCATGCGGGTTCCATGCTACTTGTAATGTAGTTAAACATGTACCAATTTGTACTTGCGACCAGGGTTACACAGGAGATCCTTTCTCAGGATGTTCATTTATACTATGTAAGTCTAACTAACAAATAAATAAGATGATTTGATATTTACTTTGGCTTCGTTGCAAATAAATAATGAATTGTTTTTTGTAGCAATCGAACCACAAATAGAAAATCCTTGTTCAACGTCACCTTGTGGAGTCAACGCAATATGTAAAGAAAGGCACGGAGCTGGATCATGTTCATGTCTCCCAGATTATTATGGAGATCCATACGTTGAATGTAGACCCGAATGTGTTCTGAATTCCGATTGTCCTAGAGACAGAGCGTGTATTAATAACAAGTGTAAAGATCCGTGCCCCGGAGTTTGTGGAATGAATGCGGAATGTCGTGTTAATAATCATGCTCCGTCTTGTGCCTGTTTGCCGGGTTATGAAGGGAATCCATTTACTTCGTGTCACGTAATAAGTATGTTCAATTTAATACTTCTTTAGTTCATCATCATGATGAATCTTTAGTTCTATATAATTCTTGTTCAAATAATAACAATCCAAATCATTTCTAGCCATCATTGAGAGACCACCGGTAAATCCATGTTTACCTTCGCCCTGTGGTCCTTACAGTTTATGTCGAGCTAACGATGGACATGCTATATGCTCATGCCAAGAGCAATATTTCGGTTCGCCGCCATTCTGCAGGCCTGAATGTATGGTCAGCAGTGAATGTATGCCAAACAGAGCTTGTATCAATCAAAGATGTGTGGATCCATGCCTAGGATCATGCGGAAATAACGCTAAATGTGCGGTAGTAAATCATAACGCACTATGTAGCTGTCCCTCAAATTATGTGGGCGACCCGTTCGTTCATTGTGCTATAGAAAAACGTGAGTTTTCAAGTAATTCTTAGATTAACGAATCTTACAAGCCTAAAAAACTAATAAAATAATAAAAATACAAACTAGACTAAAACTAATACAACTACTCAACTAATAAAATAACAATAAACCAAGATAACAGATAATCAATGATGCTTTTAAAATACATAAAAATATATTGCTTTACAATTATTCATTTATTCAATCGAAATATTTTAGGACCAGAACCAAAACCATCCGGCAATCCTTGTATCCCTTCGCCATGCGGTCCGAATTCGCAATGTCGTTTAGTAGGAGAAACGCCTGCGTGCTCTTGCCAACCTGGGTACATAGGAAGAGCACCAAACTGTAGACCCGAGTGCATATACGATGAAGAATGTCCTAGTAATCTTGCTTGCGTTCGAGAAAAATGCACAAGTCCTTGTGAAGGCTCATGTGGTTCAAACGCAGAATGCAATGTTATCAATCACAAAGCAGTTTGTCACTGTCGTGAAAGTTACACCGGCGATCCATTCAGAGGTTGCTACTTTATTGGTGAGTCTATAAATAACAAAGTAGTTGTTTATTTTATTACTTAGGTACATTATCTTCAAAACTAAATATTTTATTTCATTTAGTGACAGTACCGAGTGAAGATGAAACAAACCCTTGCAACCCGTCACCTTGTGGACCAAACACATTGTGTACAGAAAGGAACTTTGCGGGAGCTTGCACTTGTCAACCAGGATATTTTGGAGATCCGTATCTAGGCTGTCGTCCCGAATGCGTTACTAATAATGATTGTCCGATTGATAAATCGTGCTCAAATAACAAATGCATAGACCCATGTCAAGGAGCATGTGGGCTAAACGCCCTATGTACAGTAGCACACCACAATCCAGTTTGCCTTTGCATAGAAGGTTATGAAGGAAATCCAGGAGTATCATGCCATCCGCAAAGACAACGTTAGTATATAATTAAAATTAAAATTACTAAATAATCAGATTATGTATGATGCTCTGTGATATAAAGTTTTGTAACATTCTATCTCAAATTTTAGCTGCCGTAGCGGACACAAATCCTTGCGTACCATCGCCTTGTGGTCCATATAGTATTTGCAAAGAATTAGACGGGCATGCCGTTTGTTCATGTCAGGAAGGATGCGTCAGCTCTCCACCCACATGTAGGCCGGAGTGCGTTATCAGCACGGATTGTCCTCAACATCAAGCATGCATACAGCAAAAATGCAAAGATCCATGCCCAGGAACTTGTGGTGTAAATGCTAGATGCCAAGTTATAAATCACAACCCGATTTGTACTTGCAAAGCAGGATTTACAGGAGATCCGTTTGTAGTTTGCCAATTAGAAAAAAGTAAGGTTATACTTAATAAAAATAAAAGCAAAGAAATAACAGTTTTTGAATTTAAATATACATGTAAAATATACTTCAACTATTTATTTATTTTTGTATTTGCATGTCAATATTTTTCTTGTACTTTTACTATTTTTCATACCATTCTTTTTCATATCTTTACTGCCTTGTACTGTATTGTTCATATTCTGTGTTTTCTTCTTTAGAACCTATCTATGAGGGGCCTAAAGGAAATCCATGCCTACCTTCACCGTGTGGTCCATACTCTCAGTGTAAAGTAGCCGGTGAAGCGCCTGCATGCTCATGCTTACCGAACTATATTGGCGTAGCTCCGAATTGTAGACCAGAATGCTCTATCAATGCGGAGTGTCCGGGTAATCTTGCATGCCAAAACGAGAAATGTGTAGATCCATGTCCAGGTTCCTGTGGTTTTAATGCGGAATGTTCTGTAGCAAATCATGTAGCTTTATGTAATTGTGTTCCTGGATACACTGGTGATCCATTCAGCGGTTGTTCGAGAATTGAATGTAAGTTTTTGAGTCTGTAAGCACTGCGCTATATTGCCAGCTATTTTAGAACTTTTTTTAAATAATATGTCTTTTAATATTTGTTTTTACAGATACTACCGAAGCACCACCCAACCCATGCAATCCTTCACCTTGTGGTGCAAATGCTCTCTGTAAGGAAAGAAACGGCGTAGGTTCTTGTGCATGTCTGCCAGAATACTTCGGCGATCCGTACACCGGTTGCCGCCCTGAATGTGTGTCTAACTCAGACTGTGATCGCAACAAGGCTTGCTCGAACAATAAATGTAAAGATCCTTGCCCAGGAGCATGTGGCATTAACGCTGAATGTAGAACTGTAAACCATTCTCCGACCTGTACATGTCTGTCTGGATATACTGGCAATCCACTTGTTAGATGTGAAGTTGATAGTAAGTTTAAATTCTCACATTAATTTACACATTGTAACTAAAGATGCGTAGGACTTTTTGAAATTAACGTCTTAAATACTTTCAGTTATCCAAGATAAAGGAGAGCCTCAAGATCCTTGCCGACCTTCACCTTGTGGACCTAACAGTCTATGTCGTGTAGTTAACGGTCACAGTGTATGCACTTGTGAAGGTGGTTTCGTAGGAACTCCACCATCTTGCCGACCTGAATGCATTGTGAGCTCTGAGTGCCCGCAAGATAAGGCTTGCGTCAATAAGAAGTGCATAGATCCATGCCCTAACACATGTGGTCTTAATGCGCGTTGTCAAGTGGTGACCCACAATCCAATCTGCAGTTGTACGCCCGGCTTCACGGGTGATCCGTTTACCAGATGTTCCCCAGAAGAAGGTTTGTTTTTGTATTGAAATGATACGTTTCAGATACAAATGTTTATATAATGAGAAATTTAATTTAAAATTTTGTTTTAGCTATGGTACCTGTCGATCCATGTGCACCATCACCTTGTGGTCCAAATTCAGAATGTCGTGTTATCGGAAACCAAGCTGCCTGCTCTTGTCTACCGAATTATATTGGAAGAGTACCGAATTGCAGACCGGAGTGTACGATAGACGCTGAATGTCCCAGCAACACAGCATGTGTCAACGAACGCTGTAAAGATCCCTGTCAAGGAGCGTGTGGAGTTAATGCTCTCTGCCTGACGGTTAATCATAGACCAATTTGCAGTTGTCAACAAGGTTTCACTGGTGATGCTTCACAAAATTGCATACAGATATTTGTATCATGTAAGTATTATTGCGTAAGTCTTGACGATAGCACTCTCACTCATGTTAACATAGGCATTTACTCATTCAATTTTATTTTTGTTTCACAGCAACTGAAATGACACCAACATCGAGTCCATGCACACCATCACCTTGCGGGCCTAATGCTGAATGTAGAGAACACAATGGAGCTGGAGCATGTGTGTGCTCAGAAGGTTACGAGGGAGACCCTTACAGTCAGCAAGGATGTCGAAGAGAGTGTGAAAGCAACGACGAATGCCCACTTAACCTCGCTTGCACACGATTTAAATGTATAGATCCTTGTCCAAGAACTTGCGGACAAATGGCGCAATGTACTGTCGAAAATCATGTTCCTATCTGTAGCTGTCCTAGAGGTTACTCAGGAGATCCTTTCTTCCAGTGTAAACAAATTTTAATGGAACGTAAGTATTTTTAAATATGATTTCTAAAACATGTAGGTATGTAAAATATGTATGTATGAACTAAAACTAAATTTTGTTTTACAGCTCCTACTCCAAGAAATCCATGTGAACCAACACCTTGCGGGCCAAACAGTCAGTGCAGACAAGTAAACTTACAAGCTGTCTGCTCATGCTTACCTAACTACATTGGATCACCTCCGTCGTGCCGACCACAATGTATTGTAAACAGCGAGTGCGATACTTCTAAAGCATGCATAAACCAAAGATGTGACGATCCTTGCCCCAACACATGTGGGCTTAGAGCGCACTGTTTGGTAAAGAATCACAACCCGATATGTACATGTCCAGCAGGCATGACAGGCGACCCATTCACACAATGCTACCGTAAGTAAAAATACAAAAGAATTTAATAAAAATTATTAAAAAAAAACTTACTAAAAGGATAATAATAATTTTGCAGCAATTCAAGTAACAACCGAACGTCCACCATCTTGCACACCTTCACCTTGTGGACCTCACTCTCGTTGTCAATTGCTATCAAGCGGACCTGCTTGTTCTTGTCTTCCGGGATATGTGGGATCTCCTCCATCTTGTCGACCAGAGTGCACAATCAATTCAGAATGTCCAGCGTCATTGGCATGTGTGAGACAGAAATGTGATAATCCGTGCCCAGGATCATGTGGTGTGGATGCAAACTGCCACGTTATGAATCATGTAGCAGTTTGCGTTTGCAATGAAGGATACACGGGAGACCCATTCTCAAGGTGTACACAAATACTAGAAGGTAAGAGTATGATATATAATTTGACTGTATTTTCATTGCTTTAGGTACATAACACTTACCTATGGATTTTATATAATTATGTCTTTTTTAGAACCTACAACACCAACTCCATCAGACCCATGTAATCCAAGTCCTTGTGGTCCTAACGCTCAATGTGATAATGGAATTTGTACCTGTTTGCCGGAATACAGTGGAAACCCTTATGAGTCGTGTAGACCAGAATGTACGGGCAGTCAAGAATGCCCTAGAGATAAGGCCTGTTTCAGAAATAAATGCCGTGACCCATGTCCTGGCGTGTGTGGAATTAACGCCAAATGCGATGTCATAAATCATATTCCTACATGTTCTTGTATTACTGGATATACTGGAAATCCATTTACTCAGTGCCAATTAATGGAACAAAAAGAATTCCCGCCATCAAGAGACCCTTGCAAACCATCTCCATGCGGGCCAAATAGTATCTGTAGGAATTCAGACAATACCGCAGTCTGTGCTTGCATTGAAGGATTCCAAGGATCTCCACCAGCTTGTAGACCAGAATGTGTAGTTAGTTCAGAGTGTCCTTCAACTAAAGCTTGTGTCAACCAGAAATGCATCAATCCTTGCATCAATGCTTGCGGAATTGCAGCTCGCTGTGAGGTTATAAACCATAGTCCTATATGCAGTTGTAACCCAGGACAAACTGGAGATCCGTTTAAGAGTTGCTATGACATTGTAACTCCAGCTGAACCAATAGACGCCTGCAATCCTTCCCCATGTGGACCAAATTCAATATGCATCGAAAGAAATGGGAAACCTAACTGTAGATGCGCAGATAATTACATGGGTCAACCACCAAACTGCAGACCAGAATGTGTAATTAATCCTGATTGTCCTTCCAACCAAGCCTGCGTTAGGAACAAGTGTATTGATCCATGCCCAGGATCTTGTGGAGTAAACGCTGAATGCATCGTCGTCAGTCACACCGTATCTTGCATCTGCAGAGAAAAATTCACAGGAAATCCGTTTTTACAATGCATTCCGCAAGGTAATATTTTAATAATATTTGTAATGATTTAATTATTAAAAAATCCTTTCTTCCATGATATAAAAAATATATTTTTTTTACAAAACATTAAACAACAGGTATTTCCTTTTTAGCTGATGAAATAATGCCAATTTCACCATGTGACCCATCACCTTGTGGCGCCAACGCCGTATGTAGTCAACGCGATGGAGCTGGATCTTGCTCTTGTTTAGAAGGCTACCAAGGAAATCCATATGAAGGTTGCAGACCAGAATGTGTTCTAAGTTCTGATTGCTCTGCTGACAAAGCGTGTATTAGAAACAAATGCGCTGATCCTTGCCCTGGCATATGTGGGACTAACGCAGAATGTACCGTTATCAACCATGTCCCGAGTTGCGCCTGTGTCAAAGGATTTTCAGGAAACCCCTTCGTGCAATGTAACAGGGAAGAACCGCCGAAGGATATAAGACCATGCCAGCCTTCGCCATGTGGTCCGAACAGTATTTGTAGAGAAAATGGAGGATTAGCATCATGTGAATGTCTACCTGACTACAGAGGTGCACCACCAGACTGTAAACCAGAGTGTACAGTGAGTGCTGAGTGTCCATCAGATCGCGCATGTCACAAACTAAGATGTACTGACCCTTGCAGGGGAACATGCGGCATAGGCGCTCACTGTCAGGTGATAAACCACAGCCCACTCTGTAGCTGCCCAGCAGGCACTAGTGGAAATCCATTTACGAGATGTCTTGAGATTCAGATTCAATACGAACAACCTGACCGACCAGTTCAACCATGCCAACCGAACCCGTGCGGAGCTTACAGTGAATGTCGTGCTATCAACGATAACCCGTCTTGCTCTTGTATCGATGGATACATTGGTGCGCCACCGAACTGCCACCCCGAGTGTCTTGTAAACACTGATTGTCCATCACATCAAGCTTGCATAGCTGAAAAATGTAGGAATCCCTGCGAAGGATCATGTGGATTTAGAGCAGAATGTCGAGTGCACGATCATATTCCAATTTGTAGTTGCCCGTCAGGACTATCAGGGGATCCTTTCATTCAGTGCTTAGAAGTTGCGGGTAAGTTACGTACCTGATTATTTTTTTCATGAATCCAATATTTTTGATGGCAAACATTCCCTATACCTATTGAATGTGTTGTTTTGTTTTAGTAACGCCGACACCTTCTCCGGATCCTTGCAATCCATCACCTTGTGGTAGTAACGCTATTTGTGATAACGGCGCATGTTCATGTATTGCCGGACACTTTGGCGATCCTTATTCAGGTTGCCGTTTGGAGTGTAGCACTAACGGCGAATGTTCACCGACTAAAGCTTGTCAAGGAGGAAAATGTCTTGACCCATGCCCTGGAGCCTGTGGAACTAGTGCTACATGTTCAGTCAATAACCATATTCCATCTTGTACTTGTCCCGCTGGCACATCTGGAGACCCATTCTCATACTGTACTCAGATAAAAGAAAGAGGTAACAATACGATATTACGTATATCTATCTATCTATGTATTTTCCCGACGTAAACTTAGTTTAATATTTCAATGATACTAATGCTCTAAATGAAATCTTTCTAGATGAAACTCCAGTGTCACCATGTTCTCCTTCACCCTGTGGACCATACAGCGAGTGTACAGTGAGCGCTAATGGCGCTGCTGCTTGCTCATGTCGTCCAGGTCATATTGGATCCCCGCCGTCTTGCCGACCTGAATGTCTAGTCAGCTCTGAATGCAAGTTGCAATTAGCGTGTATCGATCGAAGATGTCGTGATCCGTGCGAGGGCGCATGCGGCCGAGGCGCCCGGTGCCAAGTGATAGCACATTCACCTATATGTACGTGCAATGAGGGCTTTACTGGTGATCCTTTCAACTTCTGTTATCCAAGACCAGGTAAGTTTTATAGCAGCTGCAAGAACTATAAAAATGTATTGCATTATTTTGAACTTAATTATATTTCTTTAATCATATTTTAGCACCTCCTGAGGAGCCTACGGACCCATGTCTACCATCTCCATGCGGTCCGAACTCAATATGCGTCAAATCAGGAGAAACACCTGCGTGTAGCTGCCAACCAGGATTCATCGGAGCTCCTCCAAACTGCCGACCCGAGTGTACTATAAGCGCAGAATGCCCCGCTACTCTGGCTTGCGTTGCTCTGCGGTGCACCGACCCGTGCGTCCAAGCATGCGGTCAACGAGCTGTTTGCTCGGTAGTGGACCATCGTGCTACATGCGCCTGTGAACATGGTCTTGAAGGCGATCCTTTCCAGGGTTGTTCAAGGCCTAAAGGTAAGAAAACATTTTTATCTGCTATACTATTTGTTTGTCCCTGCACAGGTCAACCTGATTATCATAATGTAAACAAAGATATTACTATTGCAAAAGATTATGATCAACAGAGATGAAAATAAATATTATAGGTATTAGATGTGAAAACGTAATTACGCATGTAACCCTCTGCTTTGCAAAGCGTGATAATTCAGGCCAAATGTGCTTATTGTAAAGGAAAATGTTAAGTCACGCCTCACACGGTTTACTAATGTAAGATGAATGGTGTCGTAAAGGAGCTATTGTTTTGGAATTGAGTGGTGACCATGCCCATCGCTTGGTTAAAAGGCAATAGCATCTATGCGGTCCCAATTCATGAGCTTAATACATAAACATAGCCTTAAGCCTTAAACATAAGCCTTCGGATACGGACGGTGAAGTAACGATTTTAATCGTTTAGATTTTGAAGTGCTTTCAGAAGGGCGTAACATCTTGAAAAAAATAACTTATACCATGTGAAATTAATAATGCCTTTGCTTGAGTTCGGAGCACGCGGAGTAACCTAGCACTTACAGTAAGCTTGGGCCGTCTGCCGTGACGGGCGCTTTGGACGGTGCGCTAGAGATAGTGACGCTGTCGCCGGAATAAGAAGGTCACTAAACGTCGCCGAGCCCAGCAAGCTTCGACTAACGCTTCGGACCAAGTAAGTGCTTCTCCGGTGACTGACAAATTATTCGGTAAGTCAATTTTTATCATTCTTCTTTTAATAAATTTCAGCTCCTCCAAAAGTCGAATTCTTAAATCCTTGCGAACCTTCGCCTTGTGGCGCGAACGCAGAATGCAAAGTTCAAGGAAATGCTGGATCATGTACTTGTCTCTCTGATTACTTCGGAGATCCATATCAAGGTTGCAGACCAGAATGCTTAGCAGACTCTGACTGCCCATTGACTTTGGCTTGCAATAGAAATAAGTGCGTAGATCCATGCCCAGGAGTATGTGGATACAATGCAGACTGTTATGTGACAAATCACAAACCATCATGTAACTGCAAAATTGGTTATTCCGGAAATCCAATGTCTATGTGTTCTATAATACGTGGTAAGTGTTTACTAAAAGGAACGTCATGTAATTATATTTAATCCAACTAATTATCTAACTGAGTTGTGACTTTATTACAGATAATGATGTTTCAATTATTAATGTGTGTAATCCATCACCTTGCGGGATTAATGCAATGTGCAGAGAAATAAATGGTCAACCAGTATGCTCTTGTATGTCGAACTATATTGGATCGCCACCCAACTGTAGACCCGAATGTGTGGTCAATTCTGAATGCAAAACGAATAGAGCTTGTATCAATCAGAGATGCGTTAATCCTTGCCCCAAACCTTGTGGCCAAAACACTGAATGCAAAGTAATAAATCATAGTCCAGTATGTTCGTGTAGGCAAGGATATTCTGGAAATCCTTTTACATCGTGCAGTCTAATAATGCGTAAGTATTTTTGCATAATTACGTAATATGTTTCTTTCGTGTGGTTTATTCCAATACATTATTACAAAAGTGCAAGTTTTAAGGATTTCTTTTATTTTATCTACAGAAACATTGCCAAGCGTTGCAGCTCCGACTGATCCTTGTATGCCATCACCATGTGGACTTTATGCAGAATGTCGAAATATTAATGGATTGGCATCATGTTCTTGTCAACGGCCTTATGTAGGATCCCCACCATATTGCAAGCCAGAATGCGTAGTCCATTCAGACTGTTCAAGCAATGAAGCTTGTATTTCGGAAAAATGTAGAGATCCTTGCGAGGGGTCATGTGGTTTATACGCACAATGCTTTGTAAATAATCACGTACCAGTATGTTTATGTCCAGAAGGATTTACTGGTGATCCGTTTAGGCAGTGTACACCGAAACACTTCGAAGGTGAGTTTATTTCCTACGTCAATATTTCATTTTATTTTTAGTACCTAACCTTATTTAAATAACAAGGATTATAAAATACTATTTAATTTTTCTTTATTTTTTAGATTCTACCCCACCAGCCCCTAGTGACCCATGCAGACCGAACCCTTGCGGCCCCAATTCCATGTGTAATAATGGTATATGCTCATGCGTAGAAGGCTATCATGGGGATCCAAACTTGGGTTGTCGACCGGAATGTATTTACAATACAGAATGTCCTCAAAACAAAGGTTGCCAACGAAATAAATGTGTCAACCCATGCATCAACACTTGTGGCGTAAATGCAATTTGTGAAGTTATGAATCACATACCCATGTGTACGTGTCCAAAGGGAATGAGTGGCAACGCATTTGTAGAATGTCGACCGGCAGCAGGTAAAACTGATTTATTTTTTTCTTTTCTTGCTCTACTTACTCTCCTTTTTAATAACAATATTAATAAGAATATTTTATTCTCTTCACAGTGTCCATAACGAATCCTTGCAATCCATCACCTTGTGGGCCAAATAGTCAATGTAGAGAAACAAATGGTCAAGCTGTTTGTTCCTGTGTACCCGGCTATCGCGGCAGTCCACCAACTTGTCGACCCGAGTGCGTCGTCAGTCTAGAGTGCCCTCTCAAAGAAGCATGCAACAACCAAAAATGTGTGAACCCGTGTATAGGGGCTTGCGGCGTCGCAGCTGTTTGTGATGTTATAAACCACAATCCGATATGTACATGTCCTCCATCCTTCACGGGTGATCCGTTTATCAGATGCACTGTCATAGGTAAGATTTATTTTCAAATACATTCAAATCAATACTCGGCTATCAATTTCAACATAATTTGGTCTTATCTTAAAATTCCATTTTCGCAGTTGCTGAGCCGGTTCAAGTAGACCCATGTGAACCCTCACCTTGCGGGCCGCATTCAATATGCAAAGTAAACGGCGCCGGTCCATTATGTGCATGTTTGCCAAGTTACAAGGGTTCACCTCCTAACTGTCGACCAGAATGTATAAGTAACAGTGAATGCGATTACAATCGAGCCTGCGTGAACAATAAGTGTGCTGATCCATGTATTGGGGTCTGCGGCTCCAATGCAGAATGCAGAGTGGTCAGCCACGCTCCCATGTGTATTTGCCAAGCAGGATATACTGGAGATCCATTTTCGTATTGTAGTCTTCAGCCGCTAATGGAACCGAACGAAGTACTTACTCCTTGTAACCCAAGTCCTTGTGGTGCAAATGCTGTTTGCAGAGAACAAAAGGGTGTTGGATCTTGCCAGTGCGTGGAAGGATATTCAGGCAATCCATATGAAGGATGTAGGCCCGAATGTGTGGTTAATTCAGATTGTCCACTCAATCGAGCATGTTCAAGAATGAAATGCGTAGATCCTTGCCCTGGCACATGTGGATCAAACGCTTTATGCTCAGTCAACAACCATATGCCAACTTGTATATGCCAACCAGGATATACTGGAAATCCATTCAACTATTGTACTATCATGCAAGAACGTAAGTATAGGGGTCGTTACGACTAATTTTATTTTAATGTAGAGCAAATAAATTTTAATTTATGATCATAATTTCTTTGTAGCTACTATTGTGGAACAGAATCCATGCAATCCTTCGCCATGTGGGCCCAACAGTCAGTGCAAAGAAGTTAATCGTCAAGCAGTGTGCTCTTGTTCACCATCTTTCGTTGGTTCACCTCCGAACTGTCGCCCTGAATGTGTGATAAGCTCGGAATGTCCCTCAAGCCAAGCTTGCATAAACCAAAGGTGTGGCGACCCCTGCATCGGAACATGTGGAGAAAATTCCAACTGCAATGTGATTAACCATAGTCCCATTTGTGTGTGCAAACAGGGATTAACGGGAAACCCATTTACTAGATGCTATCCTATGAAGAGTAAGTATTTTTATTTATTCAAATACCTGTAGGGTGTTATATTCTTTGCTGATAATCCTAACAAAATACTTATTTTTCAGTATCGCAACCTCCACAAAATACACCTCAAGATCCATGTTTACCATCACCGTGTGGTCTTTATGCAGAATGCAAAAATGTTGGAAGTGCACCTTCGTGTGCTTGTCAACCAAGTTACGTTGGAAGCCCACCTAATTGCAGACCAGAATGTACAATTAATTCTGAATGTCCAAGTAATCAAGCATGTATAAATGAAAAGTGCCGCAATCCTTGTCTTGGTGCATGTGGCTTAAATGCCCAATGTTCTGTATTTAATCACGTCGCCCAATGCAGCTGTTTAGATCGCTACAACGGAGATCCATTCAGTCAATGCACTCCAATGAGAGACGAAGGTAAATTATATTGAATACTGTATTTTAGTCAATCCAAAAATTTGGCCGTTAATTTTAAAATGATTTTATGTAAATTATCTTTTTTAGAACCACAATATGAGCCAGATCCTTGTAATCCATCACCATGTGGTCCAAATGCTAATTGTAATAATGGCGTTTGTACATGTTTACCTGAATACCAAGGCGATCCATACATTGGCTGCAGACCGGAATGTTTAGTGAGCACTGATTGTCCACGAGAAAAAGCGTGTGTCAGAAATAAATGTATAGACCCATGTATAAATACATGTGGTAGAGACGCTGTGTGCAATGTTTTCAATCACATACCCATGTGTACATGCCGCCAAGGATTCTCAGGAAACGCATTCTTAGAGTGCAGACCTATTATAGCGAACGAAAATATTAATCCATGTAATCCCTCACCGTGTGGACCTAACAGCCAATGCAGGGATATCAATGGACAAGCAATTTGTTCTTGTCTACCTGGTTACATGGGAGCTCCACCGACATGTAGGCCCGAGTGTGCCTCTAGCGCTGAATGTGCTCTAAACAAAGCCTGTTCCAATCAACGTTGTATTGACCCATGCCAAGGAAATTGCGGCACGGGCGCTGAGTGTCAAGTCATAAATCATAATCCAATTTGTTCTTGTCCACTTGGTTATACCGGAGATCCATTTAGCAGATGTATAGTAGAAGGTAAGTTTTATCACATAAAAAACTTTTTATGTGATATTTCATGGCAAGAGTTGTTCCATGTTTTCATGGATTTATTTAAATTCAAGTGTAAATGTCAATTTTCTTTTTTACAGATGTACAACCACCACCTTACATCCATCCCTGTGAACCTTCACCTTGTGGACCAAACTCGATATGTAAAGAAATAAGCGGGTCTCCATCTTGTGCCTGTCTTGACAGCTATCAGGGAAGCCCACCAAATTGTCGTCCTGAATGTATATCTAATTCAGAATGTCCAAACGAACTAGCATGCATCAATAACAAGTGCAAAGATCCCTGCAGTGGATTGTGTGGATCAGGAGCTGAATGTAGAGTTGTCAGCCACACTCCGCAGTGTATGTGTCCACCAGGCTATACTGGAGATGCATTTAGAGGCTGCATAGTTATGGATGTTCCGCTTACGCCTTGTACACCCTCACCATGCGGATCGAATGCTGTATGCAAAGAACTACGAGGTGCAGGCTCGTGCGTCTGCTTACCTGACTACATTGGAAATCCTTATGAAGGGTGTCGTCCGGAATGCTCAGTCAATTCAGACTGTCCTACTAATCAAGCTTGCATTCAAAATAAATGTGGAAATCCATGCAAAAACATTTGCGGACGGAATGCTGTATGCAATGTTATAAATCACGCGCCAACGTGTGAATGTCTGCCTGGTTTGACTGGAAGTCCATACCAAAACTGTTATGAACAACCACAAGGTAATGAGCTTTTAAGATTATTAGTTAAATCTGCTTTTTCTTAAATATATTCGACACCCTAACTTATTATATGTATATTTTTAGATGAACCCACAATAAATAGAGATCCGTGCGTGCCATCCCCATGTGGACCTAACAGCATTTGCAAGACATCAAACAATCAAGCAGTATGCACCTGTCTACCAGCATTTTTAGGAACCCCGCCAGCTTGCAGGCCTGAATGCCTTGTTAGTTCCGAATGCAGTCAACAACAAGCTTGCATTAGACAGAAATGTAAAAATCCTTGTGAAGGTGTTTGCGGACTGAATGCAGAGTGCAAGGTTATCAACCATAGCCCAATTTGCTCATGTCGATTGCAATTCACTGGAGACCCATTCAACAGATGTTACAATATACCAGGTAGCTAAATGTTGTTTTTAATTACTGGTCTTCCAGTAGTAAAGCTCGTAATCTGATCAAACCTAACAACATATTTTCTTTACAGTGGCTGATGTTGTGGCGGTTCCGAGTAATCCTTGTATACCATCACCGTGTGGGCCATTCTCACAGTGCAGAGATATCAACAGATCCCCATCTTGCTCTTGCCTGCCGCAATATACAGGCAGCCCTCCGAACTGTCGCCCGGAATGTACAATAAATACAGATTGTCCAAGTGACAAGGCTTGTATTAATGAGAAATGTGCGAACCCTTGTCTTGGTTCCTGCGGCGTCAACGCAGAATGTAGAGTTCAAGCACATTTGGCCATCTGTAATTGTATAAATGGATATGTTGGTGACCCGTTCAGTAGCTGCTCATTAAAACCTCAAGCAGGTATGTTTTCGAAATAACTATTTAGAAATATTCATAGTTATTTTACAATATTCATACCTGACATAAAATGAATCTCTTCCTTTACAGAACCAACGCCTACAAATCCTTGCAATCCATCTCCGTGCGGACCCAATGCAGTATGTAATGACGGAATTTGCACATGTTTACCAGAATACAGCGGTGACCCATACTTCGGATGTCGACCTGAGTGCACAATTAGTTCTGACTGCCCGCTAGATAAAACTTGTGTTAGAAATAGATGTGTAAATCCATGCATTAACACTTGTGGCACTAATGCTAACTGTGAAGTAGTCGCTCATATGGCTGTATGCACTTGTCCTCTAAGAACGACTGGTAACGCATTCATTGAGTGCATTCCAGTTAGAGGTAACTGATTCTTTTTATCTTTTATTTTTAATTATTTTATTGATTTATTGAAAGTACCAAATTATAAATTAACACAATTTTGCAGATGTAGTTCAAGTCAATCCATGTCAGCCCAGCCCATGTGGACCAAACAGTCAGTGCAGAGAATTTAACCAACAAGCAGTTTGTTCATGTCTACCGCGGTACCGAGGAGCGCCACCATCATGTCGCCCTGAGTGCGTCTCAACCTCAGACTGTCCGCTTGACAAAGCCTGCAGTAATCAGAAATGTATAAACCCATGTCAAGGAACTTGTGGCGTAGCAGCGAAATGTCAAGTTATTCATCATAACCCGATATGTAGCTGCCTTTCAGGCTTAACAGGAGATCCTTTCACAAGATGCATTTCTACTCGTAAGTTTTAGTTGTACATACTCAGTTTTATATTACTATACAGTATAAAAATTAATGTACTGTATAGTACTGTGTAACAGTATAAAATAATTTAAATTAATCTATTTTGTTTTTAGCTCTGAACATACCAACGACGCCAGTTAATCCATGCCAACCATCTCCTTGTGGTCCAAACTCTGTATGCCAACCGACAAATGGTGAAGTTCCATCTTGTCAGTGTATGCCTGAATTTATCGGTTCTCCACCCAACTGTCGTCCGGAGTGTGTAGCAAACAGCGAATGTGCACCGCAAATGGCTTGCATCAATAGAAAATGTCAGAACCCATGTCTTCAAGCATGTGGTACAAACGCACAGTGTCGCGTTGTAAGTCACACCCCTAACTGCATCTGTCCACAAGGATATACGGGAGATCCGTCCGTACAATGCACCATACACCAGATACCATCATACGAACCTGTATCTCCATGCACGCCGTCACCATGTGGTACAAACGCTGAATGTAGAGAACAAAATGGAGCCGGAGCGTGTGTTTGCATAAAGGGTTACTTTGGAAATCCATATGAAGGTTGCCGCCCCGAGTGCTTGGTTAATTCAGATTGTCCGAGTAACAAAGCATGTACAAGAAACAAATGTATCGATCCTTGTCCTGGAACATGTGCAGTGAATGCTGACTGTCAAGTAGTGAATCATTCGCCATTATGTACCTGTCGATCCGGTTACACTGGTGATCCATTCCGGCAATGTATAATTAGGCGTAAGTTTTGTTCACTTGTTATTTTACCTTACAAAACTGCCATCACATTTTAATTTCAATTTATTATTTCTTAACATGATTTTTTTTTTCAGAACAAGAAGAATTGCCTTCTAACCCATGTCAAACTTCACCGTGTGGTCCAAACAGTCAATGTCGTGTTTCAAATGGTTTAAGCATATGCTCATGCTTGCCTGAGTATCAAGGATCTCCTCCAAATTGCAGACCAGAATGTGTTGTAAGCGCAGAATGCCCAGCGGACAAAGCTTGCAGGAACCAGAAATGTGTTTCTCCGTGTCCGGGTCCTTGTGGTCAAAATGCAGAATGCAGAGTTGTTAATCACAGTCCAATTTGCACATGCCAAAATAGATACACGGGAGATCCATTCTCCAGATGTTATGCTGTTATACGTGAGTATTAAAAACATAAATCCAAATAGTTTTCAACACTGTTTAATTTCTCATTTACGTGATCTTAATATAAATATTGCTTTTTCTTTTAGCACCAACATTACCACAACTTGAAAGAAACCCTTGCATGCCTTCGCCTTGTGGGCCTAATGCCGAATGTCGCAACCTTCAGGGAACGCCATCCTGCTCATGTTTACCTAACTTCGAAGGCAGCCCTCCTAATTGCAGACCAGAATGTACAATAAATGAAGACTGCTCAAGCAATTTAGCGTGCATTAATCAGAAATGTAGAGACCCGTGCCCTGGCTCGTGTGGTATCAATGCATATTGTCAGGTTGTTACACATGTTTCTGTCTGCACTTGTATGGAAGGTTTTACTGGAAATGCATTTACACAATGCACGCCTGTACCACCTAAAGGTAATGGTCTATTATTTTTTACATAAAAAATTGACTTATTATTCTGTTTTGAAACAAAACTAATTATTTAAAAAATATTTTCTAGCACAAGACGATCCATGCAGTCCATCGCCATGCGGTCCTAATGCACAATGTTTCAATGGACAGTGTACATGCCTTCCTGAATTCCAAGGTGACCCATATTCTGGCTGTCGCCCAGAATGCGTCCAAAGTTCAGAATGTGCCCGCAACAAAGCATGCATAGCCAACAAATGTAAAGACCCCTGTCCTGGAACTTGTGCCTCTACGGCTATATGTAACGTAGTGAACCATATACCGATGTGCAGCTGTCCAGAAAGAATGACTGGCAATGCATTTTTTGAGTGCAGACCCGTTTTAGGTATATAGCAATTACTACTTTAAAAAAGCGTATTATTTTTAACAACTAGTCTCTCCGCTGCTAATAATAACTTTAACTTTTACAGAAGCTGTTATTGTAAATCCTTGTCAGCCTTCACCATGTGGACCAAACAGTCAATGTAGAGAAATAAATGCCCAGGCGGTCTGTTCTTGTGCTCCTAATATGGTGGGATCTCCGCCAGCTTGTCGTCCTGAGTGTACAATAAGTGCAGAATGTCCATCAAATCAAGCGTGTAGTAATCAGCGCTGTATAAATCCCTGTGTGGGATCATGTGGTGTAAGCGCAGAATGTAAAGTTGTGAATCACAATCCGATTTGCACTTGTCCGATATCTTATTCCGGCGATCCATTTTCAAGATGTTTCAAACTTCGTAAGTATTAATTAGTTTTATTATCATATTTTAAATATAGATGAATACGTGTCCCATTTATTAAAATTTCATTTAATTCTTCAGCTGATCTACCTCAAGATCCAGTGAATCCATGTGTGCCATCACCATGCGGACCTAACTCTATTTGCAAGGAAGTCAACGAAGCGCCTACATGCACATGTGTACAAGGTTTCCAGGGCCAACCACCTTACTGTAGACCTGAATGCAGTAGCAATGAAGAATGTTCTACACATCTCTCTTGCATAAACATGAAATGCAAAAATCCTTGCGAAGGAGCATGTGGGTCAAATGCAGAATGTAAAGTCGTTAGTCACTCTCCCATTTGCCTGTGTCCTTATGGCTTTACTGGAGATCCATTCTTAGGCTGTACACAAACACCTTTACAATCAGAGCCTTTTGCGACACCGTGCTCGCCTTCACCTTGTGGTGCAAATGCAATATGTAAGGAAAGAAACAACGCCGGATCATGCAGTTGTATTGACAATTATATTGGCAATCCGTACGAGGGCTGCAGACCAGAATGTGTGGTTAACACAGACTGTCCCTCAAACAGAGCTTGCGTTAATAATAAATGCGCAGATCCTTGCCCCGGTAGCTGTGGCTCCAATGCTGATTGCCAAGTTGTAAACCATGCTCCGTTATGTACGTGTAGAAATGGATTTACTGGAGATCCATTCAGATATTGCGTTTATCAAGGTTAGTACGTAATATTATTATCTTAAGCCAAATAATCGCAACATTATCTGTAGTACAAATTTAAAAATACCATGTATATTTTATTTTAGAATCTCCCTTACAACCAGCTGCACCTTCGGACCCATGCTATCCTCCACCATGTGGCCCCAACAGTCAGTGCAAGGCTATAAATGGTCAAGCTGTGTGCTCATGCTTAACGGAATATGTGGGTTCTCCGCCGAACTGTCGACCAGAATGTGTCGTTAGTTCCGAGTGTTCACATGACAAAGCATGTCTGAATAGCAAATGTGTTAACCCGTGCCCAAAACCTTGTGGAGTTAACGCAAACTGCAAAGTTATAAACCACAGTCCAATATGTTCATGTAGAACATCCTACACGGGAGACCCATTCACAATTTGCTCGCCGATACAATGTAAGTTTTACTTATTAGGAATATAATTTTAGTATAAACACATAAATTTTTTGTTGAATGCATACGACAGACTAATGAAAAAATAATCAACATTAATTATTTTCAGTTGAACCGCCACTAGAAATCTCGAATCCATGCATACCATCTCCTTGCGGACTAAATGCTGAATGTAGAAATATTGGTAACAGCCCATCGTGCTCGTGTTTACCCGACTTTAAAGGAAGTCCACCAAACTGTAGACCTGAATGTACCATACACTCAGATTGTTCAAGCGACAGAGCATGTATTAATTCGAAATGCCAAAACCCTTGCCCTGGTTCTTGTGGACTATCTGCAACATGCAACGTACTTAGCCATATACCGATTTGCTCGTGTATTGAGGGTTACATAGGAGATCCATTTACAAGTTGTAAACCTAAGCCTTTACAAATAGAACCAAGTATAACGGATGCATGTGCAAATATACGATGTGGACCAAATGCTGAATGCATTAATGGGCAATGTCAATGTCTGCCAGAATATCATGGCGACCCGTATTTCAATTGTCGCCCAGAGTGCGTGTTCAGTACAGATTGTGAACCAAGAAAAGCTTGTGTTCAGAGGAAATGTGTGGATCCTTGCGTTGGAGCTTGCGGTCAAAACGCAATATGTCAAGTAATCAACCATATTCCGATGTGTAGTTGCAGTCCAGGATTCACTGGAAATGCATTCGTCGTATGCAATCATATTCGTGGTATGTAATCTTAAACCAAATTAATAAAAATATTTTGTTCCTTAGAGAATTGTAAAATAAACCATATTATTTTTTTACAGCTACTCCAGCCGTAAATCCATGCAGTACAGCAGTTTGCGGTCCAAACAGCCAATGCAGAGAAATAAACAACCAGGCCGTTTGTTCATGTTTGCCGAACTACCTCGGTGTACCTCCAGCCTGCAGACCTGAGTGTGTAGTCAATGCTGAATGTCCTCAAAATCAAGCCTGTATGCAACAAAAATGCGTCAACCCATGCATTGGTGTCTGTGGAGTGAGAGCCACTTGCGAGGTCGTCAACCACAATCCAATTTGTGCATGCCCGCCTGCTCATACCGGCGACCCGTTTGTTGCATGTACTTTCATTTCAAGTAAGTTTTTTTTATCCCAAATGTAAAAAGGATATATCCATAAAATTTTAGATTTTCAGCAACTGTCATCAATTCGATAATGTGTGTAACTACAATGTAAATTATTATTATTTTTAGATTCGCCACCTGTCGAAGTAAACCCTTGTCAGCCGTCGCCTTGTGGACCGAACTCAATTTGTAAAGATATTAATGGAAATCCATCATGTACATGTATGCCAGAATTCAAAGGACAACCACCTTACTGTAAGCCTGAATGTATAAGCAACAGTGAATGTGCACCACAACTAGCATGTGTCAACCAAAAATGCCAAGATCCATGTACTAGAGCATGTGGTGCAAATGCTGAATGTCATGTTGTCAGTCATTCTGCTATGTGCGTGTGTCCGCAAGGATATGTAGGCGATCCATTTGCGCAATGTGTATTGCAAGCACCAACAGAAATTTTAACACCATGTTCACCTTCGCCTTGTGGTCCAAATGCAGTTTGTAAAGAACAAAACAAAGTTGGTTCATGCCAATGCGGAGAGGGTTACTTCGGAAATCCATATGAAGGTTGTCGTCCAGAGTGTGTGTCAGACTCCGATTGCCCTGGCAATAGAGCATGTATTGGAAACAAATGTCAAGACCCTTGTCCAGGAACTTGTGGGGTGAATGCTGAGTGTGCTACAATCAATCATGCTCCAACTTGCATGTGCATCACGGGTTACACTGGTGATGCATATCGCCGTTGTTCACCAATACCTCGTAAGTATGAATATATTTCATAGGTATTATGATAAGGTTACTGTTACTGGCAGTTTTTATAATTAAATCGTAAATATTTTAAATATTTTTTATTTATATTTTAGCGCAGGACACGGTGCCTCAAAACGTGTGCTATCCAAGTCCATGTGGTCCAAACAGCCAATGTCGTGAAATAAACAATCAAGCCGTATGCAGCTGTATGCCTGACTATCAAGGACAACCACCAGCATGCAAGCCCGAATGTTTGCTCAGCTCAGACTGTCCTAGTGATAAAGCTTGTTTGAATAAAAAATGCTTCAATCCATGTCCTGGACTATGCGGTGAAAGAGCGGAATGCAGAGTATTCAATCATAATCCGATCTGCAGTTGTTCAAATGGATTCACAGGAGATCCATTTACAAGATGCTACTTTAAACCAAATGTACAGCCTAGTTTTGATGAAACGAGAGACCCATGTCTGCCATCACCTTGTGGACCTAATGCCATGTGCCGTAACTTTGGAGGGCAGGCTTCATGTTCGTGTTCTCCAGGTTATTTCGGAGCGCCACCTAACTGCCGACCAGAATGTACAACAAACCAAGATTGTGTTAGTTCATTAGCCTGCATTAATGAGAAATGTAAAGATCCATGTGTTGGCTCTTGTGGTCAAAATGCACGATGCTCGGTCATTCAACATGTTTCAATCTGTACTTGCGTTGAAGGATTTAAGGGTGATCCGTTCACTCAGTGTTTACCAGAAACTTTGCAAGGTAAGTTGACAAAAAAATCTCAACTACTTATTGCAAATATCTGATATACCGGGTGTAAGGGACAGCGTCCCGCAGTTCAGGACTTTGTTTTTCAGGAAAAAAAATTTGCTCTTTCATACAAAATTACCACATCGATCAGACAATTTGTATGGAAAAGCAATTTTTTTTTCATTTCCTGAAAAAAAAAACCTGGTGATAGTTGTTTAGTATCGTTGACTGAGCAACCCCTATAAGTTTGCGGGACGCTGTCCCTTACACCCCGTATAGTGGTACAGCCAAATGATCCTGTTTATTTTTTAGAACCAGTTCCTCAAGATCTATGTAATCCATCTCCATGCGGGTCAAATGCAGTATGCAACAACGGAGACTGCAGTTGCATACCAGAATACCATGGTGATCCATACGTTGGATGTCGACCAGAATGTACAATCAGTACCGATTGTCAAAAAGATCAGATTTGCGTGCAAAAGAAATGCGTAAGACCTTGCCCAGATACTTGTGGAGCTAATGCATTATGCGAGGTCATTAATCACATCCCAATGTGTAGCTGTCCAGCTGGATATACAGGCAATTCATTCGTGTCTTGTAACCCCGTTCAAGGTAAATAGAATTTGCCAAATGTACCAACCAAGTACTTAATTTCGCTTTGAAATCATGAATATAATATCATCTAATTATAATCATTTTGATTTGTTATAGCATCACCACCAGCAAATCCTTGCAATCCCACTCCATGTGGCCCCAATAGTCAATGTCGAGAAATTAATAACGTCGCCGTGTGCTCATGCTTACCAAACTACTCAGGAAATCCTCCAACTTGTAGACCGGAATGTACAACAAGCTCTGAATGTGCATTAAATAAAGCATGCAACAATTATAAATGCATAAATCCATGCAACGGAGCTTGTGGTGTTGGTGCAATGTGTGAAGTGGTCAATCACAATCCTATATGCTCATGTCCAAATGGGTATACTGGAGATCCATTCACAAGATGTATCCCAAGACGTAAGTGTTAATAACCTGAATCTTTTTAATTTCAATGCGAATTTATTAAGATTATCAAATTATATTCATCCTTTCTGTTTGTTTTCAGCTCTAGACCTACCACCACAAGTAAATCCTTGTTTGCCTTCACCTTGTGGACCCAACTCAATTTGTAAGAGCATTAATGAATCTCCATCTTGTTCATGTATGCCGCAATTCATAGGAAGTCCACCAAATTGTCGCCCAGAATGCATAACGAATAGCGAATGCCCAAATCACATGGCATGTATCAACAAAAAATGTGGAGATCCCTGTGTAGGTGCCTGCAGTGCCAGTGCCCAGTGCCGTGTAGTGAGCCACACGCCGAACTGTGTTTGCCCACCGGGATATATCGGCGATCCATTCGTGTCATGTAATGTGCAACAAAACATACCACAGGAACGACCAACACCATGCACGCCATCGCCATGTGGAAGCAATGCGATCTGTACTGAACGCAATAATGCAGGCTCTTGTGCATGTTCACCTGGATACTTTGGAAATCCTTATGAAGGATGCCGACCTGAGTGTACCGTCAACACTGATTGCCCATCGAACAGAGTGTGCCAACAAAACAAATGTCAGGATCCTTGCCCAGGAACATGCGCGGTGAACGCTCAATGTCAGACAGTAAACCATGCACCAATTTGTACATGCATTCCAGGATATACAGGAAATCCATTCCAGTATTGTACTGTAATACAACGTAAGTATATTTAAACTTAATGTTAAAATAACTCGTAATGTATTTTTTGTAAGCGATGGTATCATAGATTTTTTTATTTTTTACAGAAGTGGAACCTCCATCAAATCCTTGTTCTCCATCCCCTTGTGGTCCAAACAGTATATGCAAAGTAATAAATGATCAAGCTGTTTGCAGTTGCGTATCTGGATATCGCAATTCGCCTCCAAATTGTAGACCAGAGTGCGTCATTAGTGCCGAATGTCAGACAAACAAAGCATGCATTAACCAGAAATGTAGTGATCCGTGTGTCGGTCAATGTGGGCAGAATGCTCAGTGTCATGTAATAAACCACAGTCCAATCTGTTCTTGCTTGGACAGATATACAGGCGATCCATTTAGCAGATGCTACTTGATGTTGGCTCCTGTACAAGCAGAACCGCCACAGAACCCATGTTTTCCTTCGCCTTGCGGTCCATTTAGTGAATGCAGAGATATAGGCGGAATACCATCTTGTACTTGTCAACCAAACTACATTGGCGCTCCTCCTGGTTGTCGTCCGGAGTGCACGATAAACGCGGACTGTCCTAGTAATATAGCGTGTATAAATCAAAAATGTCGAGACCCTTGTCCAGGTTCCTGCGGTATAAACGCCCAGTGCGCTGTGAAGAATCACATGCCAATATGTATTTGCTTTGACAATTACGTTGGAAATGCTTTCACTGAATGTAAATTACAAGGTAAGAGTTTAAATGCAATATATGTAAAAGTTTTCAGAATAACCTCCGCTTAATAAAATATCTAATAACAATATTCTTTTTTGCAGAACCACCTCAAGACGAAATAGACCCCTGTAATCCATCTCCATGTGGAGCTAATGCCGTATGCAACAATGGCGAATGCACATGTCTTCCTGAATATCACGGCGATCCCTACTTTGAATGCAGACCTGAATGTGTATTAAGTTCAGACTGCCCACGAGATAAAGCTTGTTTCCGTAACAAGTGTGTGAATCCATGCAATAGTGGAGTGTGTGCAAGCAACGCAATATGTGAAGTCATTAACCACGTTCCTATGTGTAGATGTCCAGAACGAATGACAGGAAATGCTTTCGTACAATGCTCTGTTATGGAATTTGAAAAGCCACGACCTTGTGAACCTAGTCCTTGTGGGCCTAATAGCCAATGTCGCGATATTAACGGACAAGCAGTTTGTTCTTGTCTTGTCGGGTTCATAGGAAGTCCGCCTTCGTGCAGGCCAGAATGTTTAGTTAGCAGTGATTGCGCTCCTAGTCAAGCTTGCAGCAACCGAAAATGTATCAATCCGTGTATAGGAGCATGTGGTGTAGAAGCAAAATGTCAAGTTATAAACCACAATCCAATTTGTTCTTGTCCGCCATCATATACCGGAAATCCATTTGTAAGATGTCTTGTACAAGAATTTATACCAGAACTGGTGAATCCATGTGTGCCATCTCCATGCGGTCCAAACGCAATTTGTAAAGAAACGTCAGGTGCTCCTTCATGCTCATGTATGAATGGATTTATGGGTTCTCCACCTTATTGCAAGCCTGAATGTATAAGCAACTCTGAATGTCCTACTCATCGCGCTTGTATTAATCAAATATGTGTAGATCCATGTATTGGTTCGTGTGGTGTAAACGCAGAATGTCACGTCATAAGCCACTCTCCGTCTTGTTCTTGTATGCCGGATTACACAGGCAATCCATTCTTTGAATGTCACCGAATAGAAATACAGCAAGATATTTCAACACCGTGCCAGCCATCACCCTGTGGCGCCAATGCTGTATGCAAAGAGTTTAATGGTGCTGGATCATGTACTTGTTTGCCGGAATACCAAGGAAACCCATACGAAGGTTGTAGACCAGAATGCTTGATAAACACCGATTGTCCATCGAACAGAGCATGTCTGCAAAACAAATGTCAAGACCCATGTCCCGGAGCTTGTGCACCAAATGCGTTTTGTCAAGTGGTCAATCATGCTCCTTCCTGTTCATGTGACCGTGGGTACACAGGGGATCCATTCCGTTTCTGCAGTCCAGAACGTAAGTTTTTTTTTTCGAAACGTGTTTTTTTTTAATTTTAGAGTCAACACAAATCCAAATATTGCCTATTTATTTTCAGAAATCTTGAATACTCCCATTAATGTATGCCAGCCATCTCCCTGTGGACCAAACAGTCGATGCCAAGAAGTAAACGGACAAGCAGTCTGCTCATGTTTACTAAATTACATTGGTACACCACCCGGATGCCATCCAGAATGTGTAGTAAGCACCGAATGTCCTAGAGACAGAGCCTGCATAAATCAGAAATGTGAAGATCCATGTCCTAATGCTTGTGGAATAAACGCTGAATGTAGAGTAATAAATCATAGTCCTATTTGTCAATGTAGACAAAGTTACACGGGTGATCCATTTACAAGATGTAATCCATTACCACGTAAGTACCCCTACTTACTTAACAATATACATTGTCTTTTCTTTTGTACGATGTAAAAACATTTCTAACTACTTATGTAAACGTATGTTTTTAGCGCCTGTGGCCAACGCTGAACTAGAACCATACAAAAACCGTTGTGTTCCATCGCCATGCGGACCAAACTCTATATGCCAAGAAGTAGGCAGCATACCTTCGTGTTCCTGCATGCCAACTTACATCGGCAGCCCACCAAACTGTCGGCCAGAATGTACGATCAACGCAGAATGTTCAACTTATCTAGCGTGTATACAGCAAAAGTGTCGCGATCCTTGTCAAGGTTCATGCGGCATCGGCGCTCTGTGTACAGTGTCCCGTCATACTCCGATGTGTACTTGCCCAGAAGGATATACTGGTGACGCATTTAGTGTTTGCACGTCTAAACCACAAGGTATGTTCTAAAGCATTTTGAAACACTGTTATTAATATTCCGAAGTTACATAACATTGCAATTTTATTGAATTATAAATATTTTTTCTAGAAGCGGAAGTTGTAGTCGACAAATGCAATCCATCCCCATGTGGTTTGAACGCTATATGTAAAGATGGATCGTGCTCATGCATTAAAGAGCACCAGGGTGACCCTTACGTCGGGTGCAGACCAGAATGTGTTTTGAGTACGGACTGTCCAAGAAATCAAGCTTGCGTGAGAAACAAATGTGTCAACCCCTGCACAGGAACATGTGCACCAAACGCAATTTGTGATGTCGTCAATCATGTGCCCATGTGCAGCTGTCCTCAAGGAATGACTGGCAATGCTTTCTATAATTGTGAACCTATTCGAGGTAGGTCAATCTGGCCAGGGAGAAATATACATATACCTACCTAAGTATAAAATTAGATAAAAAGATAATCGAATTAATTTTTATTTTCACAGTGCCTGTGGTAACAAATCCTTGTCTTCCTTCGCCTTGTGGTCCAAACAGTCAATGTAGAGAAGTCAATGGACAAGCTGTATGCACTTGTGTGGTCGGCTATTTAGGTAGCCCACCTTTATGTAGACCAGAATGCGCAGTCAGCTCAGATTGTCCACCAAACCGAGCGTGCAGTAATCAAAAGTGTATCAATCCTTGCGTTGGGTCCTGTGGCGTTGATGCAAGATGTGATGTTGTAAAACATAATCCCATATGTATCTGTCCACCATCATACACCGGAGATCCATTTGTAAGATGTGTGTTATACAGTAAGTATCATCATCTTAGATAATGGTGCTAATGCCTTTTTTGTAAAGTGAATTTAAAATTTAATTAAACATTACTTTTAGGACCTCCAATGGATGACGTAACACCGTGCATACCTTCGCCATGTGGTCCAAACTCTATTTGCAAAGAAGTATCAGGCTCACCTTCATGCACTTGTATGCAAAACTTCTTCGGATCACCGCCTTATTGTAGGCCAGAATGTTCCAGTAACAGCGAATGCCAATCAACCCAAGCCTGCATTAATCAGAAATGCAAAGACCCATGTGCAGGCGCCTGTGGCAATAATGCACAATGCAAAACAATTAGTCACACACCAATGTGTTTCTGTGGAAGTGGTTTCACTGGTGATCCATTCTCAAGTTGCAATGTAGTACAAGATTTTGTACCTGAACGAGCCACACCGTGTGAACCATCACCATGTGGAGCAAACGCTATATGCAAAGAACAAAACGGCGCTGGATCTTGTAGCTGCCTGCCGGACTATATAGGAAATCCATATGAAGGGTGTCGACCCGAGTGTACAGTTAATACAGACTGTACACCGAACAAGGCATGCATTCGTAACAAATGCCAAGACCCATGTCCTGGCACCTGTGGATCATTAGCATCATGCGTTGTAGTTAACCATCTGCCTTCTTGTTCTTGTCCCCCTGGATACACTGGAGATCCATATCGCAGATGCGATGTCCAAAACGGTAAGTAACAAAAATTACAATTTGATAAAGATTAAATTTGTTACTCATTATTTAGCGATACGATTTATTAATTTCTCTCAAATTTACAGATCCTACTCCGGAAGTAGTAACACCATGCGTGCCAAATCCGTGTGGTCCGAACAGTATTTGTCGACCAATCAATGGCCAAAGTGTGTGTTCTTGTATGCCTAATTATGTAGGGTCACCTCCTGGATGTCGACCTGAGTGCACAGTTAGTTCAGAATGTGGAATCGACAAGGCTTGTATAAACCAGAAATGTGCTGACCCATGCCCTGGCCATTGTGGAACTAATGCCAACTGCAGAGTGATAAATCACAGTCCTATATGCTCTTGCTTAACGAATTACATAGGAGATCCGTTTACACGATGCTATCCACAGCGTAAGTTTGTTTTATGTTGCAACTAGCTTTTACGTGCGACTTCGTCTGCGAAGATTATTTTTTTTCTTTCCTTCGTCCAGCCGTGAGTATCACCCTCTTGTAGATCTGGTCCCATCATCTTACTATTGCAATACATACCTACGGTGCCCTTGACGATAGCACTGGTGGTGGTGAAAGTAGGGTCAAATCCTCTCCCCTGTCCTTCACGTACCACACGTACCTCCTATCTTACACGTCCCTCGCGTCCCTAGACAGTCTTCATGTATGTCCAGTCTCATCCATTCCTGCCGTCCATGACTCGCTCCAGTCCCTTCTGTCCCCTTTTTTCCCGTCTCTCCCGTGCATCCTGAAACTTCAGTCACCCCAGTGCCCTCAAAAAAATCTCTAATTATATTCTCTAACTAGCTTTCCGCCCCGCGGTTTCACCCGCAGCTAAGAGTTTTCCCGTGGGATTGAGTTCCCGCGCTGTTCCTACCTTTAAAATTGACGGAATTTCAATACAAACTTCCATCCCCTATTTAACCCCCTTAGGGGTGGAAAATACAAAAACGCTGAAACACGTGTTCATTATTTTTAAATCTTTAGCCCAAAAACAAAATTGAAAGATCCTGCCATCAAAATTGACGGAATTTCCATACAAACTTCAATCCCCTATTTAACCCTCTTAGGGGTAAAAAATGCAAAAATGCTGAAACACGTATAAATTATTTTTTAATCATTAGCCTAAATACAAAATTTGAAGATCCTACCTTCAAAATTGACGGACTTTCATACAAACTTCAACCCCCCTTTTTACCCGTTTAGGGAGGGAAAATCCGGAAATCCTTTCTTAGTGGGAGGTTACGTTATAAGAGGAACTTGCTCTCTAAGTTTAATGATTCTAGCTTTAGTAGTTTAGGCTCTGCGTTGATGAATCAGTCAGTCAGTCAGTCAGTAAGGACAAACGATTTTATAAGTATAGATCAAATATAAATTAAATTGTTGCCCAACGTTTTAACAACACAGCGTGATGTCAATAAATTCAATTTCCTACCTTGCCCCCAAGTACAGAAGCGTAATGAAATGTTTTCTAAGTTTAGTTCAGGTACCTAACACTGAATTAAATAAAAAAGGTTCCATCAAAATCGGTTTTAAAACACACAATTTCTTAGCTACCTGCCTGCCCCCTAAGTTAGGTAGCGTGACGATATCGTAAGTCTGAGTCCAGTAGAAAAGAAGAAAAAAAGTTTCATCAAAATCGGTTCGGTAGTCTTGGTGTTATTGTATGTAGATTCCCACGGGAATGAGATATTTTCCCAAGGTAAAAAGTAGCCTATGTCCGTCTCCAGGTTACTATCTACCACCATGTCAAATTTCATCAAGATCCGTTCAGCCGTTTAGACGTGAAAGAGCAACAAACAGACATACAGACAGACAGACAGAGTTACTTTCGCATTTATAATATTAGTATGGATGGATTTGTGATGCTACCTAACGTTGCTGATCTAATCGATTAAGCAGGATTCTTAACTTAAATTTCCATTTCTTTGCAGCGCCTGTCCAGAACTTGCCAGAAATCAGAGACCCATGTTTCCCAAATCCATGCGGCAGTAATGCGA